>CAWUFW010002972.1:600000-850000 GCA_963921515.1 Calotriton arnoldi
ATAAGTCCGTTTATTTCGAGATAAGATCGAATATCTAAACAAATCAATGTACTATAGTCTGGGCTGTCAGTCCAAGGCTACCTGCCCTGCCTCGCTCCGAAGCAGGAGATGGAAGACAGGCAGTAAATCAACTTTCTGCAATGTGACACACGACGCAGGGCTTACATTTCTAATGCCCTTCATTGCCATTGTAGTCTATGGTGGTATCTACTGTAGGCCAGTGACGCTGTCAGCATAATCATTTCAGGCGTCGGAGTCTGCATCCCTGTGTGAGGCCAGACTTCCATCATTCACAGGCATAGATCCACCTTTTCCCCTTCTTCACACGGTAGGACTGGATGTACGCATGTGTGATTTGGTGCCCTGTCCTCAGTAAGAGTAAGTGTTATAATATTAATCTTGTGTTATGTTTGTTGTGCTTAGATCCCTGGTCACGCTAACCTACCCCACTGTGACACCTCAGGCTGCAGGTCGCTGGCCCCCTTAGAAGTGGAGCTGCTGTATTTGTTCCCTGCGAAATTGATCCAAAATATGAGAAGGGTTTTTGTTCCCTTTCGAAGTTAGACAGTTACATGCTGTATCGCTGTATGGTGTTAAAACTGGCCCTATGTTCATGACTTTGACATTAATGCCAAAAAACATGGATTGATTTACGAACAATGAATGTTAAAAACCAGCCGTGGCCGCTGCAGGTAAGATCGGTTGGGCCGGCTGTGGGGGGGGATTTCGAGAGACGACCACAAGGGAAAATTAAATAAATAATTAATTTTCCCTTGTGGTCGTCTCTCGAAATCCCAACCCAGCCGGCCCCACCGTAATGCATATCAGTGATTTAGTTCCTCTTTTATTTCACGTTTTACTTGCATTCCCCAAACGTATTAGCTATTTCATCACATTGTGTTCCTGTATATTTTTCTGCATCTTATTACTCCTGTATAGTGCATACTTTGAGTCATGCCAGGTGTTTATGAGGGGCTTTGATTGGGAGTTCTGGGGCTGAGGCTGAAGGCAAAGCAAAGTGCCTGTCAAAGGGTAGGCCTCTGCAGAACACACAGAACAATGGTCATGTATATCAGTTGCAATTGAAATTCTATGTAAATGTGTGTGAAGGGGGTACACAGATGTCAAAATATTTACAAGGCAAAAGTAAAGGAAAATATAGTTCTTAAATGTGAGCGAGTGTGGTATTTGTTTGGGGTGGAAAAAGTGAAGGACATACGAGGAATTGCATTTGGAAGAGAGTCAAAAGAGGGTGCTGAAGAGGAAAGAGATGAGGTTGAAGTTGTGTAGATGGATGAGATGTGCAGAGAAAAAGGGCATTCATATCTAACATAAAGCGCACATAACTGAAGGCCAATACTCCTTTCAAAGGCCTCAATAATATTAAATTCACAGTCTCACAACTTCAGAATTGAAACATTTCCTATGTTAAATATTTATAACACATCATTGTTGTTACTAATTTATCTTAAACAGCTAACAACCACTGACAAAGCCAACAGTACTGGCAGGTTTTAGGTGTACATCAGTTGTGCTATATATCTTGATGTAATAACATCTCAGAGAGAAACCAAAATACTGGTCAGGTGGCACATTATGGGAATCACAGAAATTTATTTTACATGTTCCCTTTTAGATAGCCCCCACTTTTTTTCATCCCACTTAAAGACTGTCTGCTCATATTTCTGTAAGACTGATTGCAGCCAGCATCTGTGGGTGCTTCTCTAAGCCTGGTTAGAGCATTTACTTCCAAAGTCTATGCTGCATACATTGCAAGAAACTGGACAAGCACACACTTTAAAGGGCCTGAAGTTGTCACGCTGTACAATACGCACATTACAGTAACTGTTGAACATATTAATGCAGTAAGCTATGGGGCAGTTTTTAATGTGTTTAATATTTTAAGACTATATGTTCCCACTGCTTTATAAACCTTGCTTTCTCACTAAATTGATTTGCTTTAAAATGCACCATTAGCCAATCTTTTTTCAAATTTTTCTCGGGAGGAGTACCCATCCAGAGCCCACGTTTGTCCATTAAGCTTGCTTGCGTCCCTCGCTACATAAAGATCATACCCAACTTTTACGACTCACCACTTTCAAATGTCACCAGCCACCACTTAGCTCTAGGCTACCCCTGGTGTCTGTGCAGACTACCACCAGATTCCCTTCCACTTGTCCTTTAAACTCTTGGATGGCTTTCAAAATCGCTGACAATTCCATCCAGTTTGATGAATGAAGGGCTTCTGATTGGGACCAAACACCCTGAACTTTTGTCTCTTCCAAGGAGGCTCCCCACCTAGACTGACTGGCATCCGTTGTTAAGATCAGATTCTTTAACACCAGCCACCAATTTAGATTTTGAGCTATATCCTGTGAGACAGGAATTAATGCTACATGGTCTGGGGACCAGTGATCTAATACATGACAAAGAAGTAGATTCTGATGAGGTTGTGCCGAAGTGACTATTGCAGTAGTTGTGCCACCAGATCTTGGACTTTCAATCATTATCTTGCCAGCACCTGAGGTAAGGATAGAGGATGAAACAGGTTGTCTTGCTGTGATATTCTTCTAGATTCTGGTAGAAAAACTAAACCCAGTCTTGTGTTGAGCAGTGCACCGATAAACAGTTTCTCCTGTTCTGGATTGAACTCCAGCTTCTGCACATTGATGATAAATCCCAGGTCTTGCAGACAGTCACAAACCCTCCTCACGTTGGTTTTTGCCATAGCAAAATTAGATGCCTATATTAGCCAATCACCCAAACAGGGCTAAATATAAATGCCTTTAAATGCAATACAGCAACCACTGTAGATAGTACTTTTATAACACTGTTGGTGCTGATGCGAGCCCAACTGGAAGGGCTCTGAACTGGAAATGTTGACCATTCACTGCAAATCGCAGTTAGGAATGACTTCTCACATGGATGAGAATATAGAAATATTCTCCCAATGGTACACTGTCACCAGATAATCTCCTTCAGAAATCAGTGGGATTACTGCTTGTATTGGGTCATCCTGAATGGTAAGTACTGTACAAATTGGTTTACAAATTTTAAGCAAAAAAATGGTTGATATATTCCATTGGCTTTTAGGACCAGAAACAGGATGGGATACATGCATGCTCTGATATCTTTGAGGAGGAACTTAATTGGCTTCACACTTCCAACAACAGGCAGAACCCATTTGTCTTTTGTTCTGAATTTCCATTGTACGTGAAAGTTCATTATCCTTGTCTCTTCCACTGGTCTCTGATAGTGATCTTTTCGGGGGTTGTTGTTGAGATGGTTGAAGCCGGGACTTTTCAGCCAGCAGAGCCCCTTAGCCACATGCCCAAAAGGTACGATGATATCCCTGCACCCCTTGCATAGACCATTTCTAGAGAAAAGATATTTTTGAAGAAAAAGACCTAAACAGTTGCAAGATTTTCTTTTCCTCTGCTGTCTTTTGAATAAGGTCCTTCAATTCCAAACCAAAGAGATTCTGAAGAAAAAGCAAGAGATGAAGGATTAACACTCTTTTTCCTGACTCAAGCTTCCCCAGTCTTATCCACAGTAATCTTCTGCCTACTAGGTGTTAATATCGGTGAATGCGATGTCAAATATGCACCATAATATATGTACACATAACAATCTCAATACCGATAAATTCACTGTTGATGTACGCCATGAAAAATGCACGCATAATAATGTTAATATCAGTAAATAAGATATCAATGACCGCCATGTCATATGTACACATACTAACAAACTCATATCATTGCTGTCAAATCTACCCGAGATGACCTCCCCATCAACCCTGAGTCAGAGATATGTGGTCAGAGAGGCCCTGAGACTCAACCCCAAGCCTACCGATTGATAGGTCACAGGTGGGGTCACACTTAGCCTGAAGACAAATGTGTGAACAGGGAAAACCCAGATCTATCCCACAGATAGGCAGCTACACAACAAAAGGTCCGAGGAAATTTTCCCCAATAAAACACATTTGGCCAAAGAGGCGTGCGTTCCCAAAATACCATAAAGTCAAATGCCACATGTAGTAATAAACACTCAGCCAAACAGAACAAAGCATGCACACTACAAGCAGTGATCATGCGCTCCCAATGCCGGAAATCCAGGAATATACACACTGGCCCACATTGGGTCGCCACAAATTCAAGAGACACCTGTGCCCCTGATCAGATGGTTGAATTTATGGTTCATGACTAGACCCGGATTTACGTGCTCTACAACAACATGTAATCAGTGTATTGTACTTCAAGAACTCTATATAATGACGGCCAAAACCTCTGTACATCGAGACAGTCTTCAGACACAACTCTGTTGCTGCTCTCCCGGCCGCTGCATTTAATGAAACCAACTTGTTCCTGTTTTGCCAAATGCCTCTTGTCTTTTCATTTTTTCAAGGTAAATTCATATCCGAGCAACATTTTGATGAGCCAGATAGGAGAGATTGGTTTATCAAGCCCGACTGCTGCTGCAGGACAAGGACCCCTTCCTGAGCGGATTCACATCTGCGCACCAAGACCGGTGAGCAGATGCCATAATTGATTAAAAGTTCTGCTGAATCCGCTGGGCGGAGGTCCATCCGGAGTCCGCCGTCACAGGGTAAGAGATTACATCTGATCCTTAGTCCCAGCATGCGGTGTGTGGCAAACCAGGACAAGCTCGTAGATCACTGTTTCCCTAGTCAGCAAGCTAGGGAAGGTGAAGGTAGTTTATAGTTTAGTTCTATTGGACCACTGGGGGTTCCACAGTTGGTATGCACAGGCCTTGGGTGTGATATAGGGTCACTTATTTATTTTCGTCGCTTGGACCACTGGGCGTTACACAAATCGTGCACATAGGCCCTGGGTGTGATATAGGGTCACCACTTGAGCATATTTTTTAGTATAAAGGAGTTTTCTAAGGGACTGTCAGGTTCTTAACACTGACAGTATCTGAAAGAAAGTGAAGAGGTGTTTTTTTTTTTACTTGGACTGCTGGGTATCACACTGATGGAACACATGACCCCTGGGTGTGATATAGGGTGTAATTCGGACGTTAGGGAAAAATCCAGACCTTGGTGAATAAGGTGTAGGTTGTGTCTGGCCAGGGAGGACTGATAGTTGTCAGTTTGTTCCTTTTTCCTCGTGCAAATGATTGCTATTTTTTGTCCACAAGCCGATACTGACAGACTATCGGGCTAACTTATCTCCATGTACCACGCAGAGTATTCCCTCTTCATCGGGCAGTAGGAGCTAGGAGTGGGCTAAGAGTTTTTGGACAAAATAGTGTCTTTTTTCTGTCAATGTTTTCTCTTCAATTTTCATTAAGGTTTTCAATTTATGCATTGTTGATGTTCTGTTGCTGTTAAATTTTGTAATTGTATTTTATGTTGAAATGTTATGTCCTGTCAGTAAGTTTATGCGTCTGTGAAATAGTAACCATTTTTTCCCCACAAGTCAGTACTCCATATTTGCTATTCCGCTGCTAAAAAGTAACTCACATTGTTCTGAACTAACCACTGCACTTTCTTACAGGTTGTTATTATTTCTTTGCATTGTCTTTGTTTATTGTTAAGTGTTTTATGTGATAAATTGTTCTATTTAAAAGAGCTCATAACCAGTAGTTGTTGCCGGCACACCCGTGTTCACAATTTCCCCATGATCAGAGTAGAATTTGGAATTATTTAAAACTCAAGAAAGTCAAAAGCTTACAAACTCCTTAAAAAGTTTCCTAACTCATCATGGAGTCACCGCTAGACCAGATGCAAACTAGATTCATTACATAGGCTAGGAATCTAGGGAAACACTGCTGTGAGTGGCATGCACTTACTAAGGCGTACGCATTCCACTGGCCTGAGGGGGGAGCATTTGATACCAACATAATAGAACACACATACAGACCAGATATGTAGGTCAAAAGAGGGCTAAACGAGAGGACCTACTAGAACTATATGCCATCTTCGAGGTGGCTCCATCCTGCAGAGTTGTCCTCGAGGCCGCAAGCAAGGCGTCCACTCCCCCCCACCATAAACAGGCAGTGCCTGCCATCCCAGCTGCCCCTGCGCTGGGTTACACCAACCCACCAGCCGAGGGGTCCGGTTGGCCCCCCACCAGGCAGTAAGCCACCAGACCCAGGTAGGGAGACTACCAGACCAACCAGCCCATGCGAGGCCAGGCCACTCCCAGTCTGGTGCCAGGATCCCATGAAGTTCGACCCCCCCACATCCATCGGTCGCGTCTCGTCAAGCCCCAGCGGAACGAGGAGCACATGCTCCAAACCTCCCCAAAGAATGCTCTAGAATCAGAAGGAGGTTCATAGCAGTTCTGGATGATGACACCCCCAGTGGGGGAGGGTGGATAGAGGCCCCAGCCCTCCGAGATCTGACATTGAGGGGTGTGCCGTAGGATATGCTACCCCAGGATATGCTCAGGCTACGGAGGAAGCATCAGGGAGTGAGCTTGAGGCCAAAATGCTACCAAGGAGAACCACACACAGCACTGAGGGAAGAAGGCAGCCCAGGTGGGAGTTAGAGGAGAGGCGTGAGTTGAGAATAGAGAGAGAAAGAGCTCTCGCCTGGAAAGCTCAAAGGGAAGGAAGAACAACGCACCCTTCCCCAGAGGAAGCCAGAGCTAGGCCCTGGGCTCCACAGGAAGATGAGCCTGAGGAAGAGTCAGAAGAGAGGCCCCTAACAGAAATTCGAACTCCACCTGGTCGCCGGCATAGGAGAGGGGCCAACCAAGAAATAAGAAATCAGGGTAGCCTAACTGAAACACAATTTAGACACAGGAGAAGCAGAATGGAACCTTTACGCACATACAAGGACAACAACGACTAGGACATCCGCTACTGAACAATGGGTGTGAAGGTTGTCTCCTATGCTGACGACACCCAGCTGGTGTTCTCTTTTACGGAACACATGGAGGCAGCCTTCACCAACTTCAAGCAGTGTCTTCTTAACATCTCATCTTGGATGACAGACAGCTGTTTAAAATTGAACACCGAAAAAACTGAGGTGCTGTTTTTTAACCAGGCGTATCCCCCAAAGGCAGAACTCTGGTGGCCTGCTGAGCTTAATCCCCCCCCTTCACCTGTGAAGTCTGCGAGAAACCTGGGTTTTAGATTTGACTCCACACTTACAGGTAAAGCTCAGATCAGTCATGTCTCCTCCCAGTGCTTTTGGAAACTAAAAGCTCTGCGTAGATTCCTCCACTTTCTCCCAATGGATTGTAGGAAAATGGTGGTACATGCACTGGTCACATCACAATTAGATTATGCTAACAGTCTGTACCTAGGCCTCCCTGCATACCTGATCAGGAAACTGCAGATTATCCAAAATGCAGCTGCGAGGCTGATTAGAAATGTGCCACTTCGTCATCACATCTCCCCCCATCTACGAAGCCTGCATTGGCTACCAGTAAGGAAAAGAATAGAATTTAAGGCTCTGACCTTAGCCTACAGAGCATTGGGGGAAAATGGTCCAAAGTACCTGAAAAAGAGAATACAGAAATATTCCCAGACCAGGGTCCTAAGATCCAACCATCAGGAACTACTGGTAACCCCACGATTCAAAAAATCCAGAATTGGTGGGCGCTCGTTTTCAGTAAAAACGGCTGCCTTATGGAACGCTATGCCTGTACACATCAGGAAGGTCAAGACAGAAAGACTATTTAGGAAAACACTGAAAACGTGGCTGTTTAGTCTACCCTGAATCCCTTCATCCGGCCTTAATCCTCGCTACTGTTGCCGTTACTAGTGCCGGGACACCCCCGTCGGAGGTAGCCGCGTGCTCTATAAATGGTAATAATAATAATAATAATAGCTACAGACAGGCCTAATGGAGTGCTACTATTGCCACAGAGTGGGCCACATGGCAAATTGATGCCGCCTAAAAATGTATCACGAGCAGAAAGGAATCATCCCAGGACAGCCCCCACAGAATACCCATCCCCAAAACTAAAGTCCAGAGCAATGCAAATGCATCATACAATCAGCATCGGGGAAATCAGCAACAGCCACCCCACCGCAGCAGGGGCTGGGTGGTTGGCCGAGCACTTGACAACAGCCACAGCAGACCGGGAGCCCAGTCCAGCAAGGACCGGGGCAACAGCCATGGCAGGGAGGGGTAACTGTCTGGGAGGCAATGCCCTTGTACAGTCACAGAATACAAACATGCAGTAATTCCAAAACCACCCCCCAACATGATGAATCCCCTTCATACCCTTTTCAGTTACATTTCCTTACCTGCATTCACAAACAACTTTAGGGGCGCAGTACACTATATTGATTGGGAATCCGCATGTGCCCTTCCATGTGTCCGCAGGGGCATGGACCTCTCTCTGCTGTTGAGCCCCAGGGATGGGGATGGCCGGCCACACCCCAGGGGGGGAGACAGTATGAGGAGGGGGCAGGGCAGCCCACGACTGGTGCGTAAAACCGGCACCCAGGTCCACTCGTCCAAATGCAGCCTTGGACGAGCTCTGTAGGTCTCACCAGCCCCAGGGTTTCCAACAAATGGAGGCCCCCTTACAGTTCCAAAATGAGGCAGACACTCGAGTGTCAGAAGCCAGGTTTCCCACACACCTAGGACAAAGATGTTCTCAAAATTCCGAAGTAGCCAACCACATGGTACCCAGTCCGTAGAGAAAATCAATCATCGGGCCAATCACAACGAGTACTAACCACGCACCCATCTCTCGTCGAAAGCACAGCAAATAAGCACAATCCCAGTCACTCCCCTGCAGAGCCAAAGAGGGGCCACAAACAACTCCCCGACTAGCTCCAGTATACTACGTTAGAGGCAGCATCGCCTAAAAGCATAGGTTGACGCCCAACAGAACCCGCACTAAGAAGCTCAAAAGTAGCACAGAAAACCCAAACCTTCCAGAAAAAGAGCGTTAACTAATCACCTAACTCCATTAGGGAGAACCTCATAACACGCCATGTGCAGAAACCAGAGGGACAGACACATGACAACGGAAACATCGCCATTACCCACAAAGCCCCTAAAAATCATTCCACATCCACTTCCCTTCCCATTGCACAACGCACGTGCAGGTCAAAAGGATACACCCTGCACCAATAAAATGGCACACACATATATTTAAAGGAAGAAGCCAGCAAAATACTTTCCCCTGACATATCGAAGGGGGGGACTAAAGTAAACACAAAATAATCTGAAGGTGATCTAACATCTCCATTCTCTAAAGTACTGCCCCTTCCTTCCAGTACCCCACTATAAAGTTTTGCACATAGTGAAGCTACAGAATATTCCCTAAAAAGGAAGCACAGGAATTTCCCGAAAACAGTAAAATGATATGTGTTTTTTCCAAGCTAACCTACAATCCTCAGCTCTAATCCAACAGGTCTGCAATCGAGCCGCATGTGAATCATCGTTACAGGGGCCCGCCACCACTTCAACTGAAGCTCCTAACAGGACTTCAATGATGCCCAATTGCTCAAGAATACAGACTGCAAGCTACCTTTATGGACACTTTTTTACAAACAGACTCTTTTTTGCACTGCACCAAGCCAAGAGACCCTTGGGCGCCCAGATGACAGACATCTCCCTTGGAGATCATCCCAAGACCTACGAATGTTTCCAAAGTTATGTATTTAAGTATTTTTTTACACTATCTAGCATGGGTGCTCTCGCGCCTCTCCAAATCCAGAAATCTGCCTAGTTTCATGGAGCCTACCTCGATATTCTTGTAGCACTTGCGTAGGGACCTCTCCCACCTAACTTACACTTACACTGAACTGAACGCTAGCATTCCACATGCACTACACAGCGCACTCCTACACAACACATGGTATCAGCACATGACCACCGTGGGCACCCAAACCACAAACAAGTCGTGTTACATATGTTCCCTGATGCCCCACGCCGTAGGCACAGACAGGCTTCACTTATCACAGGAGATAGCCCCAGAAAAAGCAAAATGTCTCCTCCACCTGTACCTATGTAGGATTAGGGCCAACATACAACCCAATAGAGTAGAACCCTATAGAGAAGTAGTAAGCATCACCCGGTATGAGACCAAACCCAGAGCACTATACCTTTTTAACTAACCTAGCGACATTCAAATTGAGCTACACAGGATGCGCAGAAGGAGCACTATAGGGGAGGACACTGGCTCCGAGACTTCGTAGAAAAGAGCTTCTTAGAGTTAGCAAAACCACTGCTCCAGTGCACAAATAAGTCCACTCCCGACGCCATCTGTGGTCCCAGGGTGGCCCTTTACATCTTTGGGGCAGCTTTTCTTAATGACAAATGGACCCCTGATATGGAATTCCAGTGCAGGGCCATTCACCTCAATGACACTAGGGGAAATGAATCCCATGGGACGGGGTCAAACACCAGCACAGATATCCCATGCCAGAAAATCTGGGATACTGAGATAAGTAGGTACACATTGTTGGAAGGAAGGAGGCAACCCCTAATTGTATGGAAACTTACACTGTATTCTTTGTGTTTCAGATGCAAAGGAACAATACCGCTTGGTACCAATAAAAAATGTGAAGCAATACTGCACATACCAGACCTGTAATGGGGCACCTCCATGTTGATGGATTACAACTGGCAATGCAGAGAATTTGTCTATGCTCAGCTTGTCACCGGATGGCAGGGCCTCTGCACCCTCATGACCATACACACCCCAGCCCTGGTCATCCTTGGAGAAGATCAGTCTGAGTTGTTTCAACATCCACTACAGAAGAAATCAACTCTGATGCATCAAGCTTTAAGAAGAACTGCTGACTATTTTGGCTGGGCTCAGTACAAAGACATTCCAGATGAATTCTGACTATTTTCTGACGCTCAGGTGAACACAGGAGGGTCCATACCTTTCTTCACCGTACAAACAAAGGCAAACGCCCACTGCTTACAGATAAGCAGGTGGGAACTACTGAAGATGATTAACAACACTGAGCTTGGCCTAAATGCTATCAGGGAAGAACTAAGAGACATCTGCCTTATGGTGATGAAACATCGGTATGTGTTGGACTTGATGACTGCGATGGAGGGTGGGGTGTGTGCCAAAGTTGGTGCTTCCTGTTGCACGTTTATTCCTGGAAATGATCTCAAATTAGAATTCTTGCTTTTGCCATCCAACCACTGCATCGTCTATAAGCTGACATGAAGAAGGAGGGAGGTGCCCCTGAGCAGGACTGGTTTCATAGTAGTTTTTTCCTGGCTCACCCTGCGAGTGACCAAACTGTACACATCATTGCTTCCAGTTCTCATTTTTTTACTACTATTGTTGTTTGGTTTCCTACAAGTGGGGGCTTCCTGCTATAAAAATGCAGTCCTCAAATTAGGTAGTATGTAAATAGCTAGAGAAAGGATAGCAGACACAACAGAAATCCACCCAGCCTCGATTAATGTGACTGTCATGACATATGAGAAAAATGATGTTTTTGCAAATTCAGCTAGAGAGGGGAATGTTAATATTGGTGAAAGCGATGTCGATGAACGCCATAATATATGCACACATAACGATGTAAATACTGGTAAATATGATTTCGATGTACACCATGACAAATGTATGCATAATAATGTTAATATTGGTAAACGCGATATCAATGACAACCATGGTATATGTACACGTAATAACAAACATATCATTGCTGTCGAATCCAGCCGAGATGACCTCCCCATCTACCTCAATTTAGGGATGCGTGGTCAGACAGGCCCTACGATCCAAACCCAAGCCTACCGATTGATAGGTAACAGATGGGGTCACACTTGGCCCGAAGACAAATGCGCGATCAGGGAAAACCCAGATCTATCCCACAGATAGGCAGCTACACCACAAAAAGTCCAAGGAGATTGCCCCCAATAAAACACGTTTTGCCAAAGGGGGGCGAATTCCCAAAATACCACAAAGTCCGATGCCACATGTAGTTAGGAACACTCAGCCAATCAGAACACAGCATGCACACTACACGCAGTGGTCATGTGCTCCCCATGACAGACAGCTCGACACATACACACTGGCCCACATTGGGCTCCACAAAGTCGAGCCACCTGTGCCCCTTATCAGATGGTTGAATTTATGGGTCATGACTAGGCCCGGATTTACGTGCTCTATAAGAATGTGTAATCAGTTTATTGTACTTCAAGAACTGTATATAATGCCGGCCAAAACCTCTGTACATCGAGACAGTCTTCAGACACGACTCTGTTGCTGCTCTCCCTCCCGCTGAGCTTAATTAAACCAATGTGTTCCTGTTTTGTCAAACACCTCTTGTCTTTTCATTTTTTCAAGGTAAATTCATATCCAAGCATCATAGGAAGCCCCAGCAGAAGTAACTGAAGACTACAGAGAATAAAAAGTTGTGCCCGAAATAAATTTTTACAACAACTCCATATTGCCCAGCACTATGGTGGGATCTGCACCTTCCTCTAGGCAGGCAAACTGAGACTGAAAGACCTTTAGCAATGTCGGAGCTGCATATGTTGAGTAGGCTCCAGTTTAAATTGCAAAGCTAAATGCTGCATAGTCTCTATTTCGAGTACTTTTAACTTTCTTATCCACTGGATCTGGTAATAATGCTTCTTCCGAAGCCAAGGATGAGAATGATGTTGATGCCATGATGGAAAGAATTAAGTTCACTTTTAGGATTTTCTGGAATACTTTGTTGAATATTTGCAATGCATGCCTATGTTTAAAAATCTCGCAATTATGACTTGTCTATGTCCTTCCAATCCTTTAATTGAATGTTTTTCACTAATCCTTTATGGGTCCCGGAGCAGCGTTCTACTCACCGAAAAAGCGCTTCAAAGCCTCGTCAGGATAGTAAACCCTATATAAATGCAATTACAATACAATACAATACCTAACGAAAAGGAAGGTCATCCACTGTTTGAACATTATTGTGAATAAATTCCATCCTCTGCCGCCTGTGGAGTGCATTAAAACATTCAAACCTTCTTTGATATGATTCATCCTATTCAGAAATTGCTGCCCCTGTATGTATTTTCCTTTTGAGCCTGTTTCTTCATAAGAATCACTGGCCAATAGCTGCCATTTTAGCAGCTTGTACTCTTAATGCAGAGGACCCCGCCTCTAAAAGCATTGTCTGAAGGTCTGACCTTGACGAAGAAACCATCTCCTCCTCTGTAGAATCCCATTCAGTACAATGCCATTTTTCTGAGCACTTATGAGGCTCCATGATGATGTTCCACCACTCCAAAACTACTGCGTTAAGGAAACGGATCTCGTTTACCCAGGGTTTCTATAGAGACAAGATCTCTTCTCGCGAGAACATGTTCCTTTATAGAAACTACTGGTGTAGGTCCTGCTTCCTTCTGCGTGTGCACCTAGGGCACTAGAGAAACCCTCTATGTCCCACTCAGAAGGGCATAAACCAAGGCGCGGCACTCTCTTTACATATCTCCCTGCTGCCCCAGCCTAACACATGGAAGGGGAGAAAACAGATCAGACCGCTGTTCCACCGATGCGCTCACAATAGAGAAGCGCCCAACACAACATAGCCAGAAACATTTTTAAACATTAGAGTACTGCATACAAGGAAGCCATACAAAGAGAAAGAAAGAAGCAGGATGTGGTGAAGGGAGAAGAGGGTCAATATGGGTAAACGGAGCTCATGGAGATAAACTAGAGGAAATACTCCTCTGAAGCATTTCTTCTGTTTTTCTTGGGAAGAAAGCTATCTCGAGGAGATGGAATCATCCTCTTGTGGTAAGGGCTGGGACAGGGAGGACAAGCGAAGGGGTAACCTTCCTGGGTGAAACCAAAAACCCATTGTGTAGGGCTTGCTATTTCTTTGTGATTAGACTAGATTTGCACTACATAAATGCATATTGTTGGTGGCAAGCAGTGAAAAATGTTGATAGTCTAATATGATTTAATTGAGCTAATCACAAAGCTCGTGTTTCTCCAATCCATCATAACATAATTAAGCACCAGTGGCCAAGTGAGGGGATGCTTTAGGAAGTGATTCATAGGAGAGAGTTGGGATTTAGTTACCTGACACAATAGTACTGTTGCTGAACATCATTCGACCTCGATAGGATGAAAGATCGATCAGCCTCCCCTTAGATTAAACAGGCCATCAAGTGTAGAGGGGAAAAAACACAGTTTTCTTTGCAGAGGGAAAAACAGTTCTCTTTCCCGAGTCCTGCATCTTTAACAATTATCGACAACAGGTATACTAAAATGTTTGTTTGTTTTATGATTTCCGCTGGGGGCTTGGGGGCTACTGTGACATCATACACCAGATGGCCCCTTAAATGCGTTTCCTTTGGAGTTAGCGCCGTTGTACGCAGATCTCCGCAGCAGGCGCATGAATCCGCTGCTCTACTGACAGCAAAGGGAACTGCGCCTGACCTTCATCTGGCTTGTGTTGTTGCAGCATATCCCCGTCGCCACGTTTGCACAGCTTCCAGGAGCTTCCTGCACCCGGAGACATGCAGTGATCAGACCGGGGCATTTGCAAGTCAAGTCGCTCCCTCTTATCAGCAGCGGACAGCTTGGCCCGGGGCCGGCGTCCTGCGGAATGCGAGGCGCCTCATTAATTATGCCTCCCCGCTGCATATGTTACGTGCTGCGGGGCCCCCAGGACGGCCGCTGTGTCTGCACTCATTAATTCTAACGGGCTATCGATTGGGAGAGATTCTGTATCATTTTCTGTGCCTTGAAAGAGGGCCGCCGCCTGCGGGACTTTACCATTAGAGCAACTGACTGGCAGCGAGCGCCCTCACTCTGGATCCAAGACAAGAAGCCCCGGCTTGTGTTACATATGTGCTATGCAGCTAATGAACACAGCGTTACGTAACAACTTCCTCAGAAGGACGAGGAACTAACTACGTGGCAGGAAGCTCCCTCATTACGCGGGAACCAGCATGGAGGATGTCGCTCATGGCGTGGGGAACAGCGTCGAGGATGCTGCTCGCGGTCATGAATGCCAGACCAGGACGGTGAACCAAGTTGACGGCTTTCACTTTCACTCACAGCTTGGGGTACAGTTAATAACAGTTGGTATCCTGACAAGAGGGATTTTTAAAGTCGTGGACTATAGGCCCACATACTTTGTAAATGATGGACACAGACACATGGTATATAGTGCTTAGAACTGGCCAAGAGCACATGCCCTTGGGCCCTTTTATTGGCAGGGTCACCTGACCGGTGACGCCTGTGTTGGATGATCGTGGGGTGGGTGTATGAACCAGTCCTGGTCGGAGAGGCTGGTAAAACACTAGCCTGTGTCCAGTAGGACACAACATTCCTCCCACATTTTATTAAAGACAAAAAAAACAAAAGGCCTACCTGTGGGAAGGAATGAAAAACAACTAAAACATATTCAGTCTCACAGTTTCGAGAGGCAGTCCGCAGGACAGCGATGGACAGGTGCAGCTGGGAGCACTCGGGCATCTCAGCACGCATCCATAATTTAACCAGGTACTTCTGGACACAAACACGGTGCTGATGAAGTCCGGACCCTTCGGCGTCACGCCAGTTGGGTGACAGTCCACCTATGTGATGTTCATCAGTCCAGCATGCTCTCACTGTGATGCAGTTGATGATTAACAGTTCAAACTTGGTGCATCAGGAGCATCGGTGGAGTCCATTGTGAATGCTTGATGATGGTGTTGCTTGATCCACTGAAGGCCGTCTTGGTGTGCGGTGACCTGTTGAAGTCTCTTTCACACGGCCTGGTTACCTTCTGAAATCCAGCGGTGGGGCTTAGTCAAGTCCATCCCTCATGCTTGGGGAAGGCCCCCTGGTTGAGTTGCCATGGGACTGCCTGTGGGCTGCACTGGGGCTGCATACGTGTCTGCATCTAGACAGACGCAAGACCACCTCTGAGCCACTGCCTAGTCACTCGTGCAACGTCAGGTGTGGATTTGTCCTGGTCAGAACATGCTCTCGCTACCAGGATCAGGATGCAAGCCAGTTCAGCAGGTGGTCACTGATTCTTCAGATCGTCACTGGTGTGTCTTGTCCCTTTGTATGGCAATAGTGCAGGACTCCAGTCTTGTTACATGATGCTCCAGGGGTGGTGGTGATGCACATGGCAAAGATGGAGTGGCTGCCATTAGATGACTTATAAGACAGATGGCGATGACTTGTATGGAGGAAGGGTGACTAGAGGGACTTTGTAGCCACGTAATTCATTGTATACTTGGTGCAGCTCTTCTTCTTTGGCATGTGGGTTTGCAAGCAGGGATGCCGTTTTCTCTAAGCAGCCGGTGACAGTTGGCTGGACAGACACAGTTCGCGCATGCAGGCGGCTTATGTTCCGTATTACCACTGAGCTATCTCCTGTGATGTCACCGCACCCTGGTGGCTGGCTTGTGTTAGTAGTTGCTCTCAGGCAGTGGTATGAGTCCTCATTCTTGTCCCCTTGTTAGTTTCTCCTGTGCACCTGTGGTCGTCCGTTCTTCAGTGTGACAGGATCATCACACTCCCTTCTCTCCTCTTCATTTCTTCTTTGCAAATGTGACAACGTGCCACGCTCTCTTCCTCCTGGGTTCTTGCTTGCAGTGTGATGTGGCATCTAGCCACAAGTCTTCTCTGCACATGCTGCAAAGTGGCGACAGGCCACGTGTTGCCTGTCTTTTCACAAGAACCTCCTGACAGCTCCATCATGTCCGTTGGAAGGCGCATCTTCTCCTGTCACGAACCACTCACCAGTCCAGTCCTGTCTGTAGGACTGGGCATCATTTCAGGTGTGTCAGCCATTTTGTGGATGGCAGTGGAGGTAGGTGTGCTTTGATGGATCCGTTCTGCAGCCTCTTCCATACCTTTCTTCTCCTCAACAAGGTATTCTGGGTGCAACTCAGGATTGCTGTGGGAGGTGAGGGTCTCCTTTCTTTTGCAGTGGTGGCTGCTTGCCACTAGGGGACATGCAACTCTCCTCATGCCTGTAATGGGCCTATGTGCGACACAGTCTTAAGGCAGTGTTGGGAGCACTCCCTGAATAGTATCTGGCCCACTGCAGGGTGGTGCTAGTGCAATTAGGATGAACACGATCTTCTTCCTGTGTTTGGGTCACCGGGGGCGCCTCCTTTGGGATCTCCTTCTGCGGTATCTCCTAGGTGCTTTGATTAATTGATGGCGGGTAACCTCCCTTCTGCCTGTTCTTCGCTCGAGGGCGCAGTGTTTGCACCTCGAGGCTGCACCATCGTGATGCTGGATCCTGCCTTGGTCCATGTATGCTTGGCAGGGTTGGTTACTCCGTGTGACATGCTCACTGAGAAGCCATATGCTAATAAGGCAACCTGCTGGTGTGGCCTCTTCTCTCTCTCTCGGGGGTCTCTGGTGCAGTCTTGCATTGTCTCTTTGCCCCTTGGAGATAGTGCCGCTTGCTGGCTCTTGGCGTTCTTGCTCCTTTTCCTTGCGGTGGTGTCAGACAGCCACTGCGGGGCATGCGTACAGCGCATGTTCTTGTGCCCTTTGTGGGGCTTGTTGTCCTTTCTTTGCTGTGCTGCTTTGAACTTGGCTCCCTTCTGTTTGCTGGAGAGCTGCCTTCTCAGGCTTTGCTGCTTCCTGGGGCTCTCTCTCTGGTACAGTCTGTCTTCCTGGCCATGACAGGCAGCCACCAGGGGGTGATTGGCACTCTGTTGGCCGGTCTCTTGCTGGGGTGCCCAGGAGCAGTGCGCAATTTCTTTACCAGGTGTGGGTACATGCCGTAGGTACTTCTCGCCTCCAACTACTAGGCAGCCACCAGGGGCGTGTGGAGCACTTTTGGCTAGAATCTACTTTAATCTTCAATGGAAAGTCAGTTAATTTCTCTTTCAGGCAGCAACCAGCTGCTAGGGGGCATGCACTCCTATGCCATGCTGGACTCACTTGCTCTGCTGTTGCTCATCTGGTGTAGCAGGTATGTGGGGCTAGTGGGGGAAGAACAGTGTAGCCTTCTCTATGAGCAGGGGTAGTGTCTCTTGGAAGTGCTTGGTGCCTGCAGCAAGGTCACGGGATATCGATGGTCAGGGCGGCAGGACGGCTTTATGCATAGTACAAGTATTTCAATTTGGGGTCGTTTACTTGCCGACTGTGTGCTTCATTGCGGTGCGGTACCACAGTTGGCCTGCTAGGTGGTGCTGTAGCCACTCTGAACATGCTGTGGCAACTGTATTTACTTGCTGCCTGTGTAGTTCTTGTGTGGGCGCTGTGTAGAAGGGCGCTGGGGGCATTCAACTCATGTGCAGCCACAGGACGTTCAGAGCAGGTGGGGGTTCTTCTAGTTAATAATTAACGCTAAGCGGCTTTGTCAATCGCATAAATGTTTTATGTGTATTGTGAAAGATGCCTCATTAAGTCACTGGTGCAGTGCAATGATGAGTCGGTAGGTGGCACTGCAGGCACTCTGTATAGGACACGGCAGCTTTTCCACAATGGGGTCGTCCTGCTCTCCGTCCAATTGCGGTTGGTCCATGTTCCGCTGGCTGCCTCGGTGCCTCTCTCACGGGCGGAGCTTTTCCCACAGGGAATCAGGCATGCTGCTACCTGGGCACACTGCAGGATGGGGACATCTCCTCGTGGCGAAAGCAGGGCTTACCCCTTTGCAGACGGGTACTCCATCAAAGGCAGGGTACTTCCGTCAAGGGCAGAATGCACCGCGGCAGCCTCCCTGATGCTGGGGGCGAGCAGTGCTCCTTTCTACTGCTGGCGTGGTGCTGCAGATGGATACCGGCAGGAGGGCTTCATGCTGGGCCATTGTACCTCCTTCATAGACCGCAAGGTGTACAGCATGCAGGTGAGGCGCAGCACTTTTACAGAAACGACGTTTATACATGCAAGCATACAGGTGCAGTGGTGCTCTTTTAACTTTCCCTTGGTGCCGCTGCTTTGAGTGGGGTCACAGGTGTACTGCAGACTCCTTTTAATGCTGGTAGAAGGGCCGGCTTATACTTTCCAGAGATGGTTAACTCTAGCTGGCTGTTTCACTTGTAGTCGCTTATACGGCCCTAGTATGGTGCGGGTGTTGCAGTTGCTGCTTCTTCGTCCTGCTCAGGGGTGGCAGGGCCTTTGGCTCTTTTGTTGCTCTGTGTGAGGGCCGTGGGGGGATCTCCTTAGTCGTAGCAGTGACCACTTCAAGGCTTGTGCATGTGATGCCTTTGGCACCCAGAGCAGCGGTGTGGCTGTCGGGTGCTTGAAGAGGGGCCGTTTCATTCTGTCCCACATCTCTTTCTGACGAAGTTCTAACTGGTAGGTGGGCAACACTACATGCTTCACCTTGAGGGTACGGACGCATCTGACATCGGCGTCACGCCTATAGTGCTACATGGGCTTCTTCGCGCTGCTCGCCAATTCACTCAGTCTCGAAGCAGCTGTATGGCAGCAGCAGCGACGCGGCGTAGAACATGAGCAGTCTCTGTTCTTACCTCCTTCACGGCAACGCCAAGGTGCACCCTCTTCTAGGGGCTACGTGCCGACTTCCACGGACAGGCTGCAGCAATAGTACGGCCCTGATCTCCTCAATCACCAATCAAGGGGTGACCTCTTAGGCTGCATGGCATGGGGTCAGAACCCCTTGTCGTCAATGTAAAGTCGTAGGTTCTGGGCCCACATACTTTGTAAATGATGGATACAGATACAGGGTATATAGTGCTTAGAACTGGCCACGAGCACCTGCACTCGGGCCCTTTTACTGTCAGGGTCACCTGACCGGTGACGCCTGTGTTGAATGGGTGTGGAGTGGGTGTATGAACCAGCCCTCATGGGAGAGGCTGGTAAAACACTAGACTGTGTCCAGCAGGACACAACAGGATTGACATGCATGACAGCTGGCCAATAAGAACCTTGGGGTAGATGGCAGCTGAAGTTGGAGGCTGGTATAGGGCTCATCTCTTACCGCCATGGAGTGGCCTAATATGGAGACTATAACTCCTAATGGGGACCAGACTAGGGACCTAGACTAGCACGGAGACTATCACTCACAGAGTAGAAAGGAAAGCGTGGCACTCACAGTGTAGGAGAAGACCGTTATGGAAGCCATTTTTACGCAGGTTACCTTTGCTGGTGTGATATATGGTAGCCATATTGAGACCAGTGTACGAGGGAGCCATTTACATAGGTAGAGACTTTTTAAGTCAGTTCTGGAACCTTGATGATTGGTGAAGTATTCACTGCTAGAGTAAATACATAAAGAAAAAGTGCCAATGATACCGCCATACAAAGAAGATCGAACAGACTACATTGACTACCAGTAACAGCGCAGACTCACAACAAATAAATCCCCACAGCTCCAACTGTCACCATCTATAATCTTGCCTATCACAACATTCGAAACACAACACGGTGCATGTAGAAATTTGAGGAAGAAATTTAAGGGTACAACACTTAATAGAAAACGATAATAAAGAGTTACAACAATGTATATATTACATCATCTTCTTTTGGAAAATATTACGTAATAAAACAATGAAGAAGGTTTTCTGGAAGTCCCAAATTCAATGATTATTAACCATAAACTTCCAGGATTCATTCTCAACTCCTTTACCATGCACCCAGCCATTGGTTCACTATCATTGAGGGCAGCACTCTTGTTTAACTGCTCAACTATAAGATCTCTGGCCTTCACTACACTTTTATTACCACTCCTGTCGATACACCATCAAGTTTCATGTACACTTCATTAACGTCAATCAGCACACAAGCCATTCGATCACCATTTGGTGCCAATGCTCGAAAACCGTTCTACCACTGGCCATTATCAAAAATATAGCAGTGCCATTCACTTTCACCACCTTGTAGGGACATGCACATTTGCTAGATTTGCATTTGAATCCAGGTGGTTTCATGCACACAAAATTACCTGAGTCAATTTTAATATCTGTCACCACCTTATGAAAAGCATAGTGGAGATTTCGGAAAACTTGTAGTAATCTAACATTCTCTTGTATCTCTCCTTTCTGATCATTCATGCTATGTATCTCAGACTTCTCCCATAACCAGACTCAATGTGGACATATCTTTGACATAGCGAGGTTTATTCTGAGTAACTCAAGAGGATCCTTTCGTGTGGTACTATTGGTAGTTGTGTTGTTAGCCCATTTCCTTTCCAAGATGGCTTCCTTCACAGAGACCTTTCCTGGCAGAGCAAACTCAATTGTTTTTTAATGAGCCTATTAGCACACCCAACCTGCCCACTTCTTTGAGAATGGTATAATGAAGGATGATATGGATGATGCAACTTTCCTTCAAACCACTTCTTATTTCCTATGACAGGAATTGCACTTCGTCATCTGTTACTATTTGGTTGGGGACACCCTCTCTAGCAAATACTCGCCTTAAGAAATCAATGATGCTGCCTGTAATGAGCTTCCCCATAAACCAAAATTCGACCCACTTAGTAAAACAGTAAAGTGGGGCAATAGATAATTGCATTTCTGTAGATACTGCTCTCATTGTGCTTGAAGTCAACGAGGAGAGTGTGCCAGCCTCCTAGTCAACTAAATGTAGTGTTACAGGGCAAGCACAGGATTTTGTCAAAAATCTTGCAACAACAACAGTCTGTAATATACATCTAAGTTATAGTCCATCGCTGGCCACCGATAGACCATTGTTAGCCTCTTTCTTGTGCCAGTGATTCTAACATGCCATTCATAAGCCAAACTAATCAAAATGTGTCCTTATCCTAAAAGATTACATCAATAGGTCCTCTCTGACAGGCAGATCCTTTTCCCAAAGACGATTTGTTAGTGACTTTACTAAATGGGTGTATGCTGCTGCACACAGTCTATTCCACTGGCCAACTCTTCAGTATGCATTTCTTGATCTCAATGTATCCGTCATCAACACTTGCAGCCTCATTCTCAGGCACGGGAAGCTACATATCAGCTTCATTACTGTTACATCAGTTTCGCCTTCCCGCTTGTTTTTCTGTTGTTCATCTCTGCCAGATGATGCGTATGACACCCAGTCAGACTATATGTTTATTTGACTTTGAGGGGCATATGTACAAGCCCCTATCGCTACCACAACGTCACTTTTAGTGACGTAGTGGTGGCAATAGGGGCATCGCCTTATTTACAAGGCAGCATTAGGCCACTTAATGTGGCTTAACGCAGCCTTGTAAATAAGGCCCCCTTTCACGCTATGCTTAGCATGAAAGGGGTGGGCAGTGGGTGTTGCGGTGGGCTTTCCACCGCAACACCCATTGTTTTTGATGCTTCCCCCTATTTACAATGGCAGCGTAAATAGGAGGCAGCGCCAAAATTAAGACCAGGGAAAAACTGGTCTTAACTTGGTGAGACGAGGAGAAATGCTTTATTTTTTCCTCGTTTTTGCTTTTCCATGTGTGCTGCCTTGTGCAGCACACATGGAAAAAGCAAATGTTTTGGATTGTTTATGTGTAGGAAGGTGTCCCTTCCTGCACATAAACAATCCTTAAGAAAAAGACATTTTGTAACTTCCATGTGTGCTGCATTAGGCAGCACACATAGAAGTGATGAAATGGCATTTCAAGATTGTTTATGTGCAGGAAGGGACACCTTCCTACACATAAACAATCCTCCCCTGCACTCAGATGCCCTTGCACGTGCCTGCGTTGGCATTACACTACTAAGTGTAGCGCCAGTGCATGGGGAAACCCAAGCCTGCACCATATCCTTGTAAATATGGTGCAGCCTTGCGTTTCTGAAGTGGCGGAGTCAGGCGTTAAGCCATGACGACTAACGCCTCACTCCGCCACTTCCTTGTACATATGGCCCTGAATGTTTTCAGCATTGAATGTATACTCCTTGAACTTCAAGTCAATTTTGCCACTGTGCAGGTACATTTCCACATAGACCAGCCGCAAAACGTTAATGAGAGGCTTATGATTTGTGCAAATTAAATGATGGCAGTCAGTACATCGCCTTATTTTAGCTTGTGGAATTTTTCAATGAGGTTTTTACTGTGAATATCCTACATCACAATTTATTTACTCCTAGGTAACATGTTTTACATTGCATGTCTTTACAATGTGCTATGCATTTTTAGTTCACGTTGTTTAGGTTTAACTGTATTTTATTTGCTTGTGAAACACATACTATAGCCTACAACCACATGGTTGGTGAGGAATCAGAGTGTTTAGAGGTGTGAGCATTGTACTTTTATCCCACATTTAAGAACCCCCACACAACTACACCCCTCCCTCTGCAGTCGAGAGCTCTTGGTAACCATGGATTAGAATTTGGATAATGGGTCCCCAGTTAGGTTTGTAAGATTGTATTTTTTTGTCAAGTGTGAGGGACATCTTCTCCAAGGCCAATGTGTTCCATATCTGAACCACATGGAGACGGTGGGAACTGTGGACCTTCCCCATAGCGATAAGAGACATTGGACCCCTTCCACCAGAGCCATTGCTAATTGTTTAACTCTGTGAGATCTCAGGGATCTTTGAGAAGGGTAAGAGCAGCCTAAAAGATAACACCTGGTTGTCTAGGAATCTGCATGTCAATGACTCAATTCAATTTGCTCAGTATCTCTTCCCAATATCTCCCGAGTTTGAGGCAGTGCCGCAACAGATGAGACAGGGAGCCCAGCATACCATATCCTCTCCAACAGCCAGCATCTGCTATTGTACTCCAAATTGTGATTTTTTTCAGGAGTGCAGTACCAGTTTGTATTGTGTCTTGCGCTCTCAGGCATCAACTGCAAATGTATGGGCTCTACCAAAAAGTTTACTCCAATCTTTCCAAGACAGCTCCTGACCAATCTCTCTTTCCCATCTTCTCTGCCCCGGTGTCTTAGTATCCAGGGAAGAACTACTGAGAAATTTGTAGAAAGTGGAATTTGGGGCTCCATTTTTTAACCCATTGTTGAGCCCTTTCTACAGACCTGTGAGTGGCCTTGAGGCCCCCTCTTTCATCAATGGGTGAAGGACCCAATGACATAGTTGGATATACGCAAACCTCACTGATTCTGGGAGGTCAAATTGATGCTTCAAATCCTCAAAAGGAATGATCTGTTGACCACTGAATAGGGAGCCCATAATGTGGCATTTCTTCTCCTGCCAAACCTTAAAATAGGGAGGGGTTAATGCAGATGTAACACCTGAGTTATATGAAAAAGGTGTAAATGGTGATGGATGTGTAGTAAAGCTCTCCCTTCAAGATACCTTGTCCCAAATTGCCAGAGTGACCCTAGTGATAAGGGATGAATATATCCCCCTGCTGTGTTGCGATTTGTTTGAGCCGGGGGACTTACTTGAGAGAGATGCTGATGCTAAATTGATCAATATTGCTTCAATGTTTGTTTTTACCCCAATCCAATAAGAAAGCGTGGTTGCTGCTTGAAAGTAAGATGTGATGTGAGGAACTTCTAGATATCTCGTGAGATTGATCTGTGAAGTATTGTGTTTGCTACTCGGGGGGGATGCCAGATGTTGGAGTTTTTAAGGTGTTAAAGCTGCTTATGCAGTGCTGATGGTGTAGGTAAGGGTATTGTTGAGAACATATAGCGAATTTGCGGTAAGACCCTCATCTTAATGGCAGCAATTCTCCCTAGCCATGAAAACTGTTTAGTATTCCACCGCTGTTGATCCCATTTTAGGCCAATGATCAGCGAAATATAGTTCAACATCACCACTTGAGAGCTAGTGTAGCCAATCTGGATCCCTAGATATGTGATCCTGTCCGATGTCCAAGAGATGGGCATAAGTCTTTGCTTCTGGTCTAGTTACCCCAGGACCCACTTTAGAAGGAGAGCCTCTGATTTAATTAAATTTATCTTAAAATTTCGAGATCACTTGAAAAGGCTGAACCTCTTCTAACTTAGAGATGTCAGTACCTATTGGGACCCTTCATATTATTTAAAAAAAAGTATATATGGTTGTAAATAAAAGTTAAAATTATGAAAATAAGATGTCAATTTACATATTTCAACCTGTTTAAAAAAAAAATGAAGTCTGATCCTCTTGTTTTGTCAATCAAGATGGTAACATCTTCCCAATGTTCTACTTCATTTTATATTAAAAAAAAAAGGGAATACACTTAAAATGTGGTTCAGTCATTAAAAACTAACTACATTTTCACTGAAATGCATACATGATTTTATATATATATTGTCCTGAATCTAATTTTTCTTATAATCAATCAAGAATTGACGTATATAAATTTATACGTAAGATTAAACTCAGGAAATTTTTCCAATTGAATTCCAACAAAAACACAACACTGCCACCCAACCGCAATATTATTGTGAGCATTCTGCAGGCCAAGGATGTACCAACTTTATTAACTATGCAGTCTTTGGCCAATGAAGCAGTTAATAATGACAAGTCCAGTGAGGATAATTTATCTGCCATAGACATAGATGTAGGGGAATCACCTATAAGTCCTTTCCGTCCCCCATCCTCTTTCTATCCCATGATGCCCAAAGATGCTGTAGATGTCTATAGTGATATGGTAGTTGAGGACCTTAAGAAATTAAATCGGTCCGTTACGTCGAGTCATAAAAAACGCAATTACCATCTCAAAAACTACTGGACGTTGATGAAAAAACTACGCATGAAACAAGACATCATAGTGAGCAGTGCAGATAAAGGCGGGAATATAGTTCTATGGCCTAAATCAGATTACCATATAGAAGCTCACCACCACTTATCGGATACAAGTTGCTATATAAAGGTTAACGGAGAAGAACTTAAACGAGTGAAAGACACAGTAGGGAAACATTTATATCAGTGGAAGAGACAGGGCCTTTTAACTAATAATGAATTTTCTTTTTTTTTAAATGATTTCCCAGTCACACCTACTCTATATTTAGTCCCCAAAGTACATAAGGACATTCATCCGGTGCAGGCTAGACCGATCATATCAGCATGTAACAATGTATTAGAAGCCGTATCTAAATACGTAGATTACTTCTTGCAGCCACACATGACCAGTTTGCCCTCGTTCCTTAAAGATACAGGAGATTTCCTAAATAAAATCAGCAAAATTGAATGGCAAAGGAGATATATGCTGATGGTCATGGACATAGCTGTGTTATTCACTAGCATTTACCATGATCAGGGTCTAAAAGCAGTTGAATTTTTTTCCCAGTAACCGAGACATTTGTTTTTATGATCACAACAACATGATACTTAAAATGATAGACTTATGTTTAAACAACAATCTATTCATGTTCAATAAGCTCCTCTATAAGCAAATACGAGGAGTGGCGATGGGGGCGTGTTTTTCTCCCACCTATGCCTGTCTGCTGGTGGGATGGTGGGAGGAACACGTCCTCAGGGTCACTCATAAAGAAAGCTGGGATAATCACATTGCATACTATTCCTTTCCCTTCTCCCCCCCCGTTGCTCACGAACCGTTGCCCACCTTTCACTCCCTTTACCCCCCGCCTTTCCCACCAGACTTCACAAGCCACCCTGAAGAAATCGCAGATTGTGATCCCTCCGTGATGCCTCACGTCCACTTCGCTCTTTTTACTAGGTAATGTCTACTTTACCTCTTTCAATTTCTCCTTTTCTTCGCTCCCTTGTCCCCTCGGACCACTCATGTTTTGATCCATTCTCCCCTCTAATTTCTCATAGAGCACTACCGTCAAATTAATGACCATTGTCCTGATGATGACCTGCAATCATTCAGGTTGAAACGCCGTCGACTATCCAGCCTAGAACACAGGCGTTATTGTGGTCAAATTTAATTTTCTGACTATCTTGTATATATAAACTGTATATATTCTGCAATTTTTGACCACCTTTAATTTAATTTACTTATTTTCGCCGTTCACGCTGTTTTTTACACACTTATGTCACTGCGCCGTCCCCCTTCACTAGCACGCCCAGTGCTCACGTTGTGTGTCATGGTCATTGTATAATGATGTACTGTAGTGCTTATTAAACTACTTACGGAATTATAGTTTAATTTACTTCACTCTACTCTTACGTTGTGGTCTCCCTTCCCTTGTCCCCCTTTCTCTTTGTGATTTATTTCACTGTTTTAAATTGACCTCTTTTAATTATCCTCCAGTTGAGACATTGTTTTTTGTTGTAAACTGCGCCTGGTCTCACCTGGGCTAACGGGCCTTACTCCTGTTAATTTTTACTCACTTCAAATATGTTGGCAGCACCAAACTGCCAGTGTTCAATAGGATATTGCAACATTTAAGGGCAATCATCAATTCGGATCCAAATTATCCCGTCGCTCGACACTTCAAGGCAGTCCATGGTAATAAAATTGAAGATCTCCGATATTATGTAATAGGCGCAGTGCCCTTAAAGATTCGCGGAGGTAATAGGGAAAAAACATTACGTCAGTTAGAGTCTTCATTCATATTAACATTAGATACCAGGATGCCAAATGGGCTGAACAACAGTGAGGATTTGCACAACTTTTTATAGGCTGGTTCTTAGAGAGAAAAAATATTTTAATATATTTAATGTATTTATCATATTTGTAACAACATCATTTTAACCATGGACCTATGATTGTGAGTAATCCTATATACTGAATGCATTTGCCTAAGATATTGCTGTCATTTTGTTTCCTTTGTCTGAAATTTAGAAATATAAAGTTTAGAGATTTTTTTATCGTCCCATACCTCTCGAGGCTCGAATAGGTAAATGTAGTTGAAAATGAATTATTTAATGTATGAAATTGTTGTAGCACTAGCACTTTAGAGAAAACATCCAGTCCAAGCACTTTATAATTAGTATAGCACTTGCACTTTTAAATAATATAACCGGATGGTTATATTATAAATAGCGCTCTTTGCACACCCTTACCATTTATAAGTTTTTAATAGGTGCAACATAGGCAATATAGAAAAGGTTTTTATCACATTAGACACAAATAAATTTCTTTCTCTTTTTTTACTCAACAGTCATTAGAAATGAAATGAATCATTTTTATGCAATATCACATATGTCGCTCTGAAGGTTTTTAACTCTGTCGTTGTATGAATATGATACATCTATTCTGAGCTGCAAGTCACGAAGGGGCACTGGCCCGGGAATTGCAGCACAGATTTAGTGTATAATACAATATAATCAAGAGCAGCATTCACATAAATGAGATGCGACTCAGGATAAAGATAGATTTAAAAGGGAGCTAACATTAGACATATTATATATATTTTTATTCAACTTCAAACGTATATGGCTATAGTTGAGTCTGTTTTCTAAAAATGTCACATGTCACATGAGTTTATTTTCATTAGTTGCACGGTATTTAAATATGGTGGTCCGTCAGCAGCGCGTCCAGTGATCAAGATCGCTTTGCGATCGAAACGCGTCTGGGGCGGACACTTGTCTGTCTATACTTGCTGTTAATAAAGACGTTGCCAGTAGAAACCCCGTGTGGTTGCGAATTCTTACAAGAGTAATGAGAGGTCCGTACCTGCTGCTGTTCCCTCTGGCAATAAGAGGGATTGGGACTTTGTTTCAAATATATATATATATATATATATATATATATATATATATATATATATATATATATATATATATATATATATATATATATATATATATATATATATATATATATATATATAATCTACTGGCGGTCGCCAGTAGATAGTTATAGTTAAAACCTATTATCCATAGGAAATCCGCGACATTCTATTTGAAATAACGTTGGCGCCGGTTGACGAATCTTCGCGAAAGTTTCCAACTTGTTGGGGCGCTCCGGTCCGCTCCTATCCTGAAAGTCTCGGGTGATACGTCAAGCGTGGGCCGAGAAAAAAGGGGGTCCCAAAACGTGTTTTCCCCATTCATTTTTCCATAGGAACCTTTAGTCGCAGCTACAGCCCGAACTGCTGAACGGAATTACACCAAATTTGGCAAAGAGGTAGCCCTTGGTTCAGTGTCGTGCCTTTTGCTTAAATGGTGTAAATCCGTTCAGTAGTTCCTGAGAAAATCAAAAGTAAAGTCACATATATATCTGGGCGGAGCCTAACCACACATGTCATCGTGAGATCTGATTGGCTGTCAGCACTTCATCCTGGAATTGCTGGCAGCCATCTTGGGACCAATATAAATGATAGTACCTCATTGAAATGCATTGTAGTGAATAGAAGATGTTGAGGGTCACCAAAAGGAGAACTATAAAGGGTGATAACAGGCTTTAGTTACATTAGAATTTATTTGTTGATGGTACCATACTAATTTTAGGAATTGTGGTGTATTCTAAGGTGATTTTACCATGTGAAAAACCTTCTGCTGGGATATCATGAATCATGTTTGAGAGAACACTATTTTCTCATGCTTGTACCATGGAGGTTTGGAAGGTGCTCCAGAAGCTAAAATGAGAGCATATTTTCTGTAAATTCACATTATCTTTCTTACTCATGTGAGAATGAAGTCTGACATTCTCAGTAAAACAAGTACATCCAACAAGGGCAAAGACTGTCAGTTGATTCCTTTGTGTTCTACTGCAGCTTCCCAGAGTGTTCTAAAGAACAACTAGAGTGCTAACAGCCTTACTTATGACAAAAGTATGGCACACCTGAAGCCATCTTGATTGGAATAAACTGGTAACACTTAAACAATTTAATTTAAAAAGGAACAAAATGATGGGGTTCATTTTGTCATAGAAATTATGGTTAGTGCTGTAGAAAGAAAAATTAGGACATATTTCAAGTGTGATCTCAAATATCTTCCTGTTATATTTCAACAGGAGCAGCCTGCCAGTTGATGCCTTTGTGTTCTACTGCAGCTTCCCAGAATGTTCTAAAGAACAACTAGAGCGCTAACAGCCTTACTTATGACAAAAGTATGGCACACCTGAAGCCATCTTGATTGGAATAAACCGGTAACACTTAAAACATTTAATTTAAAAAGGAACAAAATGAGGGGTTCTTTTTGAAATAGAAATTATGGTTAGTGCTGCAGAAAGAAAAATTAGGGCATGTTTTAAGTGAGATCTCAAATCCTCTTCTATTTCATTAGAAAATTCTGACATGCAGACTGAAACAATCACTTTCAATACCAGCAGCAGACTACCAGTTAACTCCCTGGTGAGCAGTAGCTTTACTCCAGTGATCTAATGAGCAACTAGAGTGCTAACATTCTGAATTTATGGTAGATGTGAGACACATCTGAATGCCTTCTTGATGGAATCAAAGTAAAAACTGAAAACATTTCCTACTGAGGAGACTGCAGTAAATGAAGAAATTAGGAAACTTCATAACAAAGAAGTCTTCCAAGATGGCCACCAGTGAAAAAAGAGCCCAAATGTAGCACAAATATTACCCAGATGTAGCCCACATATAGCCCAATGACAAAAGTGTGCAAAACACTTTTTATTTTTAGTTTTTTTGTAGTTTTATGTAGTGCAGACTGGTCAGGTATTGGAGCATTGCATCTTAAAACATGACCCCCTACACTACAAAAACACCACTGCACTACCTTAAACCCTAAAACACTACCCCCAGCACGACCCCCTACACTACACAAGCACCACTGCACTATCCTAAACACTAAAACACTACCCCCAGCACGACCCCCTACACTACCCAAACACCACTGCACTAACCTAAATCCTAAAACACTACCACCAGCACGACCCCTACACTACCCAAACACCACTGCACTACCCTAAAACATGACCCCTACACTACACAAACACCACTGCACTACCCTAAACCCTAAAACACTACCCCCAGCACGACCCCCTACACTACACAAACACCACTGCACTACCCTAAACCCTAAAACACTACCCCAGCACGACCCCCTACACTACCCAAACACCACTGCACTAACCTAAATCCTAAAACACTACCCCCAGCACGACCCCCTACACTACCCAAACACCACTGCACTACCCTAAAACATGACCCCTACACTACACAAACACCACTGCACTACCCTAAACCCTAAAACACTACCCCCAGCACAACCCCTACACTACACAAGCACCACTGCACTACCCTAAACCCTAAAACACTACCCCCAGCACGACCCCCTACACTGCCCGAACACCACTGCACTGCCCTAAACCCTGAAACACCAGCCTCTTCATGACCCCTACACTGCCCAAACACCACTGCACTGCCCTAAACCCTGAAACACCACCCCTAGCACGACCCCCTACACTGCCCGAACACCACTGCACTGCCCTAAACCCTGAAACACCACCCTCTTCACGACCCCCTACACTGCCTGAACACCACTGCACTGCCCTAAACCCTGAAACACCACCCCCAGCATGACCCCCTACACTGCCCGAACACCACTGCACTGCCCTAAACCCTGAAACACTACCCCCAGCCAGACCCCCTACACTGCCCGAACATCACTGCACTGCCCTAAACCCTGAAACATCACCGCCAGCAAGACCCCTACACTGCCCGAACACCACTGACCTAAACCCTGAAACACCACCCCCAGCAGGACCCCTACACTGCCCGAAGACCACTGCACTGCCCTAAACCCTGAAACACTACCCCCAGCATGACCCCCTACACTGCCCGAACACCACTGCTCTGCCCAAAACCCTGAAACACCAGCCCCAGCACGACCCCTACACTGCCCGAACACCACTGCACTGCCCTAAACCCTGAAACACCAGCCCCTGCACGACCCCCTACACTGCCCGAACACCACTGCACTGCCCTAAACCCTGAAACACCAGCCCCAGCACGACCGCCTTCACTGCCCGAACACCACTGCACTGCCCTAAACCCTGAAACACCAGCCCCAGCACGACCCCCTACACTGCCCGAACACCACTGCACTGCCCTAAACCGTGAAACACCAGCCTCAGCACGACCCCTACACTGCCTGAACACCACTGCACTGCCCTGAAACACCAGCCCCAGCACAACACCCTACACTGCCCGAACACCACTGCACTGCCCTAAACCCTGAAACACCACCCGTGCATGACCCCTACACTGCCCGAACACCACTGCACTGCCCTAAACCCTGAAACACCACCCCCAGCGTGACCTCCTACACTGCCCGAACACCACTGCACTGCCCTAAACCCTGAAACACCACCCCCTGCACAACCCCTACACTGCCCGAACACCACTGCACTGCCCTAAACCCTGAAACACCACCCCCAGCAAGACCCCCTACACTGCCCGAACACCACTGCACTGCCCTAAACCCTGAAACACCAGACCCAGCACGACCCCCTACATGGCCCGAACACCACTGCACTGCCCTAAACCCTGAAACACCAACCCTGCACGACCCCCTACACTGCCCAAACACCACTGTACTGCCCTAAACCCTGAAACCCCACCCCCAGCATGACCCCCTACACTGCCAGAACACCACTGCACTGCCCTAAACCCTGAAACACCACCCCTGCACGACCCCCTACACTGCCCGAACACTACTGCACTGCCCTAAACCCTGAAACACCACCCCCAGCACTACCCCCTACACTGCACGAACACCACTGCACCGCCCTAAACCCTGAAACACTACCCCAGCAAGACCCCCTACACTGCCCGAACACCACTGCCCTAAACCCTGAAACATCACCCCTAGCAAAACCCCTACACTGCCCGAACACCACTGCCCTAAACCCTGAAACACCACCCCCAGCAAGACCCCCTACACTGCCCGAACACCACTGCACTGCCCTAAACCCTGAAACACCACCCCCAGCAAGACCCCCTACACTGCCCGAACACCACTGCACTGCCCTAAACCCTGAAACACCAGCCCCAGCATGACCCCTACACTGCCCGAACACCACTGCACTGCCCTAAACCCTGAAACACCAGCCCCAGCACCACCCCCTACACTGCCCGAACACCACTGCACTACCCTAAACCCTGAAACACCAGCCCCAGCACCACCCCCTACACTGCCCGAACACCACTGCACTGCCCTAAACCCTGAAACACCAGCCCCAGCACCACCCCCTACAATGCCCGAACACCACTGTACTGCCCTAAACCCTGAAACACCACCCCCTGCACTGCCCCCTACACTGCCCGAACACCACTGCACTGCCCTAAACCCTGAAACACCACCCCCTGCACGACCCCCTACACTGCCCGAACACCACTGCACTGCCCTATACCCTGAAACACCACCCCTGCACCACCCCCTACACTGCCCGAACACCACTGCACTGCCCTAAACCCTGAAACACCACCCCTGCACCGCCCCCTACACTGCCCGAACACCACTGCACTGCCCTAAACCCTGAAACACCACCCCCAGCATGACCCCCTTCACTGCCCGAACACCACTGCACTGCCCCAAACCCTGAAACACCACCCCCAGCATTACCCCCTACACTGCCTGAAACACCACTGCCCTAAACCCTGAAACACCACCCCTGCACGACCCCCTACACTGCCCGAACACCACTGCACTGCCCTAAACCCTGAAACACCACCCCTGCACGACCCCCTACACTGCCCGAACACCACTGCACTGCCCTAAACCCTGAAACACCACCCCAGCACGACCCCCTACACTGCCCGAACACCACTGCACTGCCCTAAACCCTAAAACACCACCCCCAGCACGACCCCCTACACTGCCCGAACACCACTGCACTGCCCTAAACCCTGAAACACCAGCCCCAGCACGACCGCCTTCACTGCCCGAACACCACTGCACTGCCCTAAACCCTGAAACACCAGCCCCAGCACGACCCCCTACACTGCCCGAACACCACTGCACTGCCCTAAACCGTGAAACACCAGCCTCAGCACGACACCCTACACTGCCTGAACACCACTGCACTGCCCTGAAACCTGAAACACCAGCCCCAGCACAACACCCTACACTGCCCGAACACCACTGCACTGCCCTAAACCCTGAAACACCACCCGTGCATGACCCCTACACTGCCCGAACACCACTGCACTGCCCTAAACCCTGAAACACCACCCCCAGCGTGACCTCCTACACTGCCCGAACACCACTGCACTGCCCTAAACCCTGAAACACCACCCCCAGCAAGACCCCCTACACTGCCCGAACACCACTGCACTGCCCTAAACCCTGAAACACCAGACCCAGCACGACCCCCTACATGGCCCGAACACCACTGCACTGCCCTAAACCCTGAAACACCAACCCCTGCACGATCCCCTACACTGCCCAAACACCACTGTACTGCCCTAAACCCTGAAACCCCACCCCCAGCATGACCCCCTACACTGCCAGAACACCACTGCACTGCCCTAAACCCTGAAACACCACCCCTGCACGACCCCCTACACTGCCCGAACACTACTGCACTGCCCTAAACCCTGAAACACCACCCCCAGCACTACCCCCTACACTGCACGAACACCACTGCACCGCCCTAAACCCTGAAACACTACCCCCAGCAAGACCCCCTACACTGCCCGAACACCACTGCCCTAAACCCTGAAACATCACCCCCAGCAAAACCCCTACACTGCCCGAACACCACTGCCCTAAACCCTGAAACACCACCCCCAGCAAGACCCCCTACACTGCCCGAACACCACTGCACTGCCCTAAACCCTGAAACACCACCCCCAGCAAGACCCCCTACACTGCCCGAACACCACTGCACTGCCCTAAACCCTGAAACACCACCCCCAGCATGACCCCCTACACTGCCCGAACACCACTGCTCTGCCCAAAACCCTGAAACACCAGCCTCAGCACGACCCCCTACACTGCCCGAACACCACTGCACTGCCCTAAACCCTAAAACACCAGCCCGACCCCCTACACTGCCCGAACACCACTGCACTGCCCTAAACCCTGAAACACCAGCCCCAGCACAACCCCGTACACTGCCCGCACACCACTGCACTGCCCTAAACCCTGAAACACCAGCCCCAGCACAACCCCGTACACTGCCCGAACATCACTGCACTGCCCTAAACCCTGAAACACCATCCCCAGCACGACCGCCTACACTGCCCAAAAACTACTGCACTGCCCTAGACCATGAAACATCACCCCCAGCAAGACTACCTACACTGGCCGAACACCACTGCACTGCCCTAAACCCTGAAACACCACCCCCTGCACGACCCCCTACACTGCCCAAACACGACTGAACTGCCCTCAACACAGAAACACCACCCTCAGCACGACACCCTACACTGCCCGAACACCACTGCACTGCCCTAAACCCTGAAACACCACCCCAGCACGACCTCCTACACTGCTCGAACACCACTGCACTAAACCCTGAAACACCACCCCTGCACGACCCCCTACACTGCCGGAATACCACTGCACTGCCCTAAACCCTGAAACACCACCCCCAGCACGACCCCCTACACTGCCCTAACACCACTGCACTGCCCTAAACCCTGAAACATCACCCCCAGCACAACCCCCTACACTGCCTGAGCACCATTGCTCTGCCCTAAACCCTGAAACACTAGCCCCAGCACGACCCCCTACACTGCCCGAACACTACTGCACTGCCCGAACACTACTGCACTGCCCTAAACCCTGAAACACCACCCCCAGCACGACCCCCTACACTGCCCGAACACGACTGCACTGCCCTAAACCCTGAAACACCAGCCCCAGCAAGACCCCCTACACTGCCCGAACACCACTGCATTGCCCTAATCCCTGAAACACCAGCCCCAGCATGACCCCCTACACTGCCCGAACACCACTGCACTGCCCTAAACCCTGAAACACCAGCCCCAGCACGACCCCCTACACTGCCCGAACACCACTGCACTACCCTAAACCCTGAAACACCAGCCCCAGCACCACCCCCTACACTGCCCGAACACCACTGCACTGCCCTAAACCCTGAAACACCAGCCCCAGCATCACCCCCTACAATGCCCGAACACCACTGTACTGCCCTAAACCCTGAAACACCACCCCTGCACCGCCCCCTACACTGCCCGAACACCACTGCACCTAAACCCTGAAACACCACCCCTGCACGACCCCTACACTGCCCGAACACCACTGCACTGCCCTAAACCCTGAAACACCACCCCCTGCACCACCCCCTACACTGCCCGAAAACCACTGCACTGCCCTAAACCCTGAAACACCACCCCTGCACCGCCCCCTACACTGCCCGAACACCACTGCACTGCCCTAAACCCTGAAACACCACCCCCAGCATGACCCCTTTACTGCTCGAACACCACTGCACTGCCCCAAACCCTGAAACACCACCCCAGCATTACCCCCTACACTGCCCGAACACCACTGCCCTAAACCCTGAAACACCACCCCTGCACGACCCCCTACACTGCCCGAACTCCACTGCACTGCCCTAAACCCTGAAACACCACCCCTGTACGACCCCCTACACTGCCCGAACACCACTGCACTGCCCTAAACCCTGAAACACCACCCCCAGCACGACCCCCTACACTGCCCGAACACCACTGCACTGCCCTAAACCCTAAAACACCACCCCCAGCACGACCCCCTACACTGCCCGAACACCACTGCACTGCCCTAAACCCTAGAACACTACCCCCAGCATGACCCCCTACACTACCCGAACACCACTGCACTACCCTAAACCCTAAAATACTCCCCCAGCACGACCCCCTACACTACCCGAACACGACTGCACTGCCCTAAACCCTAAAACACTCCCCCCAGCACGACCCCCTACACTACCCGAACACCACTGCACTGCCCTAAACCCTAAAACACTCCTCCCAGCACGACCCCCTACACTACCTAAACACCACTGCACTGCCCTAAACCCTAAAACACTACCCCCACATGACCCCCTACACTACCCAAATACCAATGCACTACCCTAATCCCTAAAACACTACCCCCGCACAACCCCTACACTACCCAAAGACCACTGCACTACCCTAAACTCTAAAACAATACCCCCCGCATGACTCCCTACACTACCCAAAGACCACTGCACTACCCTAAACCCTAAAACACGACCTCCTACACTACACAAACACCACTGCACTACCCTAAACCCTAAAAAACTACCCCCAGCATGAACCCCTACACTACCCAAACACCACTGCACTACCCTAAACCATAAAACACTACCCCGAGCAGTACCCCCTACGCTACCCAAACACCACTGCACTACCCTAAACCCTAAAACACTACCCCCAGCAGTACCCCCTACACTACCCAAACACCATTGCACTACCCTAAACCCTAAAACCCTAAAACACTAACCCCAGCACGACCCCCTACACTACCCAAACACCACTGTACTACCCTAAACCCTAAAACACTCCCCCAGCACGACTCCCTACACTACCCAAACACCACTGCACTACCCTAAACCCTAAATCTATCCCCAGCATGACCCCCTACACTACACAAACACCACTGCACTACCCTAAACCCTAAAACACTACCCCCAGCACGACCCTCTTCACTACCTAAACACAACTGCACAATTTGTTACAGGCGTTGCAACGCAGGCCTGTGGTGCTTACTGGAAGTACCTGGTGGGCTAGTTGGGCCCCAGGGACTCTCAGGATTCAAGGTGACCTAATCCCCCAACTTAAAACGCGCCACGGGGCGCGTTTGCACAGTGGTGAAGGGAGGGGCGGGGCCTCAGGTGACATGTGCGCAAACACGCGCTGTGGTGCGTTTTAAGTTGGGGAGTTAATTCCTTTGAATCCTGGGGGCCAACTAGCCCACCAGGTACCTTCAGTAAGCACAACAGAGTTGCGTTGCAGAGAGGTGAAAAAGGTGCGTGGCCTCGGAACGCCTCTCTGCAACTCAGCTCTGTGGTCCTAACTGTAGGTACCTGGGGGCTAGTTGGGCCCCAGGGACCCTCAGGATTCAAGTGGACTTAATCCCGCAACTTAAAACGTGCCACGGGGCGCGTTTGCACACATGTCACCTCAGGCCCCCCTCCCTTCACCATTGTGCAAACGCGCACTGGCTCTGGTTAGTCAGAGTCAGTTACCACCAGTACCCGTCTGAAAAAGTTGTGGGCACAGGATGATTTTGCAACAAGGCCTCTTTCTGCTCCTCTGTTGGTTCTTTCTGCACATCTTTTGCTTCTTTCTGTGCGTTTTTTCTTCTTTCTTCACATGTCCTACCTCTGTTGGCATAGTTAGAAACTAGCATTTAAAAAACCTTTGAAATTCACTTAAAAATCATAGGTTTCAGGCACGTTATAGTTAGAAATTAGCATTTAAAAACCTTTGAAATTCACTGAAAAACCATAGGTTTCAGGCACGTTATAGTTAGAAATTAGCATTTAAAAAACCTTTGAAATTCACTGACAAAACCATAGGTTTCAGGCACGTTATAGTTAGAAATTAGCATTTAAAAACCTTTGAAATTCACTGAAAAAACCATAGGTTTCAGACACGTTATAGTTAGAAATTAGCATTTAAAAAACCTTTGAAATTCACTGAAAAAACCATAGGTTTTAGGGACAGTTATAGTTAGTTGGACATTGCACTCGTACAAAACCTGTGAAATTCCCCTGTTATAGTTAGTTCAGCTAACTATAACTCGCGCCCCGCAATGCACTGCTGATGACGTCACATATTACATCACTCATGACATGGTCAGTGACATCACTGATGACATCACTGATGACATCTCAAATGACATCACTGATGACATCATCCATGTGATAATTTCATGCATTTTCTCACACCCTAATATAACTTTTGATACACCCACTCTAAATTACAGACTGCCATTCTCAAAACCATAGACACTCCAACACCAAAAACTACATACCCACTCACTGATTCTTAGGTCTACACACACATCCACTCACTCACCTGTACAGTCACTCATACTTACAGTCACTCAGTACAGGACTATCATATGCACTCATACACCTATATAAATACTCACACACCGCCACTCATCCATAGAGGTACTCACACATCTAGTCAGTCATGCAAAAAATTAATCACACACCCATTTACTCACCTATACAGTTATACACACTCCAGCTCACTTACTCATACAAATACTAGCACATTCTTACGCTCTTATACAATAACTGATATAAGCACACACGCATCCATACAGCCACTCTCACAATAACACACTCTCACTTATAGCCATTTAAATACTCTAACACACATATATACTGCCTTTTATATATGTAGTTACTCGCACATGTGCCACTGAGATATACATTCACTCACTAACACACCCATACACACACACTCACCCACCCAAGCAGTCCATCACAGATGCACTCTTGAAATCATGCACCCAGTGAATCACCCACTCACACATCTATGTATAGAGTCACACACACCCCACCCACACAAACACTCAGGCAGCCATGCAGATACTCAGAGAACCAATCAATAACCCATATAGACACTCATGTAGCTATTCGCAAATCCATGCATCCACTTACACACCAACAAACAGACGGATACAGACATTCACACAGTTTAATCACTAACCCATGCATTCAGTAAGATACGTTTAATCACTCACTTGTAGAGTCAGTCACTCACGTACTAAATCATCCATTCAGACACTTATACACTTACTACATTCTTCAATACGCCTTTCCCTATATATATTAAACATATTTAAACTTTACAGAAACACACAGTCACTGGATGATGTCATCAGTGATGTCATTTGAGATGTCATCAGTGATGTCATCAGTGATGTCACTGACCATGTCATGAGTGATGTAATATGTGACGTCATCAGCAGTGCATTGCGGGGCGCGAGTTATAGTTAGCTGAACTAACTATAACAGGGGAATTTCACAGGTTTTGTACGAGTGCAATGTCCAACTAACTATAACTGTCCCTAAAACCTATGGTTTTTTCAGTGAATATATATATATATATATATATATATATATATATATATATATATATATATATATATATATATATATATATATATTATCTACTGGCGGTCGCCAGTAGATAGTTATAGTTAGGACCTAGTTTCCATAGGAAAAGCGTTTTTTCTTTTCCCAATAACTTTGGCGCCGGTTGACGAATCTTCGCAAAATTTTTAAAACTTGTGGCCCGCTCCGGTCAGCTCCTATCCTGAAAGTTTCGGGGTGATTCACCAAGCGGGGGCCGAGAAAAAAGTGGGGTCCCAAAACGTGTTTTCTCCATGATATTTTCCATAGGAAACTTTAGACACGGCTACTTCCCGAACTGCTGAACGGAATTACACCAAATTTGGCAAAAAGGTAGCCCTTGGTTCAGAAAGAGCCCTTTTTGTTAAATGGTGTAAATCCGTTCAGTAGTTCCTGAGAAATTCAAAAAGAAGAGGTCAGAAAATGAATTCCCCATAGGAAACTTTAGACACGGCTACAGCTCGAACTGCTGAACGGAATTACTCCAAATTTGGCAAAAAGGTAGTGCTTGGTTCAGAAAGCGCCCTTTTTTTAAATGGTGTAAATCCGTTCAGTAGTTGCTGAGAAAATCAAAAAATAAAAGTTTCGATATTTAGAGGCGCGGTGGATCCGTGGACCCTCCCGACCACGAGCTTTATTCTAATTGGCTGTCAACACTCCAAACCAGGAAGTGTTGGCAGCCATCTTGTGACTCGGTAGAACTGAGTCACAAGAAAAGAGAAAAACAAACGCGAAAAACAAGAAAAGGGGGCAGGGTAGAACACCCTGACCCCCTAGGCCTGCTCAGGAGGTCCCACAAGGACCCCCAGGGCCCAAAAAAGCATTTTTTTTTTTTTTAAATCGTCCGAATTTGCGCTGGGTGCGTGAATCCGGCCGAGAAAATAAAAAAATACCGAAGCGCGGGCTCTTGCGCTTCGTTGTATTGAAGCCCCCGGGTGGGCCAGGTCCCGGGGGCACTGAAAAAATGTGTGGGGGGGCCCCAATCCCCCCACAATGCCCCAGGGACCGCCACCTCCCCGGGGCTTGATTTATGAGTTGCGGGGGGCACGCAGCCCCCCCACAGCCCCGGGGACCGCCACCCCCCAGGGCTAATTTTTAAATGTGTGGGGGGGCCTCCAAGGCCCTCCCAAGCCCCGGGGACCGCCACACCCCGGGGCTTTCATTAATTATTTGCAAGGGCACACGCCCCCCCCGCAGCCTCGGGGACCGCCACCCCCCAGGGCATGTTTTTTTTTTTAAAGATAAACCTGTGTGGGGGGGGCTTGAGCCCCCCCACACGCCCTGGGGACCGCCACCTCCCCGGGGCACTAAAATGCAAATTTGGGGGTCCGTTACGGACCCCCGAGCCCCGGGGACCACCACCTCCCCAGGGCTTTGTAATTGAAGGGAGGGGGGCTGCGCGGCCCACCTCCTGGAGCCCGTGATGGCCCTGTGGACCGCCACCCCCCAGGGCCAGCTCCTGCAGTATCTCAGGGTGCCCACCCCCGGGACACTGCTGTTTGCTATGGCAGGGCGGGAGCCTCGCGGCTCCCGCCCTGTCATAGCAAACTGTGGTTTGGGTTTTGGAAGAGAGAGCAGGAAACCTGCTCTCTCTTCCAAAATCCAAAACACATTGCTGCATGCTCCCCATGTGGAAAAGCAATGCCGGCTCCTACAGGACGCGGGGAGCCGGCGGGACCGTGGGGGCATTGGGGCTCCCCCCACGGTCCCCAACGAAGAGGCCAGGCCCCGGGGGATGGGGTCCCCGGGGCCAGGAGTGGCCTGGGAGGGGGGCCACGCCGCCCCCCTCCCCCATAATAATAAAATTTAAAAAAATTAAAAACACGCAAAGGCCGGCCCCGGGGGATTGGGTCCCCGGGGCCATAAATGGCCTGAGGAGGGGGGCCACGCAGCCCCCTCCAAATATATATATTTTTTAAATAAACACTGGCCATGCCCCAGGGGATGGGGTCCCCGGGGCCGAATATGGCCTCGGGAGGGGGGACACGCGGCCCCCTTCCATTTTTGAAAAAAATAGAAAAAATAGGGGTCAGGCCCTGGGGGATGGGGTCCCCAGGGCCCATAAAATAGGAAAGGAAGGGGGGCCACACACCCCACTTCTAAAAAAAAATAAACATTTAAAAAAAAAGCCGGCATTGCACCGAGGCCCCGCCCCCTCCCAGCAACACTTTGCAAACGCACCCTGTGGCGCGTTTTAAGTTGGGGTATGAATTCCTCTTTAATCCTGAGGGTCCCTGGGGGCCAACTAGCCCACCAGGTACCTCCAGTAGGCGCCACAGGGCTGCCTTGCAGAGAGGTGGTCCAGGCCACGCCCCTTTTTACACCTCTCTGCAATGCAGCTCTGTAGCGCTTACTGGAGGTAGCTGGTGGGCTAGTTGGACCCCAGGGACCCTCAGGATTCAAGGGGACTTAATCCCCCAACTTAAAACTCGCCACGGGGTGCGTTTGCACAGTGGTGAAGGGAGGGGGCGGGGCCTGAGGTGACATGTGTGCAAACACACCCTGTGGCGTGTTTTAAGTTGGGGGATTAAGTCCCCTTGAATCCTGAGGGTCCCTGGGGTCCAACTAGCCCACCAGGTACCTCCAGTAAGCGCCACAGAGCTGCTTTGCAGAGAGGTGAAAAAAGGGGCGTGGCCTCGGACCACCTCTCTGCAAAGCAGGCCTGTGGCGCTTACTGGAAGTACCTGTTGGGCTAGTTGGGCCCCAGGGACCCTCAGGATTCAAGGTGACCTAATCCCCCAACTTAAAACGCGGCACGGGGCGCGTTTGCACAGTGGTGAAGGGAGGGGGCGGGGCCTCAGGTGACATGTGTGCAAACACGCCCTGTGGCGCATTTTAAGTTGGGGAATTAATTCCCCTTGAATCCTGAGGGACCCTGGGGGCCAACCAGCCCATTAGGTACCTCCAGTAAGCGCCACAGGCCTGCCTTGCAGAGAGGTGGTCCAAGGCCACGCCCCTTTTTACACCTTTCTGCAACGCAGCTCTGTGGCACTTACTGGAGGTACCTGGTGGGCTAGTTGGACTCCAGGGTCCCTGGGGGCCAACTAGCTCACCAGGTACCTCCAGTAAGCGACACAGAGCTGCATTGCAGCGAGGTGGTCCAAGGCCACTCCCCTTTTTACACCTCTCTGCAATGCAGCTCTGTGGCGCTTACTGGAGGTACCTGGTGGGCTACTTGGACCCAAGGGACCCTCAGGATTCAAGGAGACTTAATCTCCCAACTTAAAACGCGCCACGGGGCGTGTTTGCACAGTGGTGAAGGGAGGGGGTGGGGCCTGATGTGACAAGTGTGCAAACGCGCTCCGTGGTGCGTTTTAAGTCCCCTTGTATCCTGAGGGTGTAAAAAGGGGCGTGGTCTCGGACCACCTCTCTGCAACGCAGCTCTGTGGTGCTTACTGGAGGTACCTGGTGGGCTAGTTGGGCCTTAGGGACCCTCAGGATTCAAGGGGACTTAATCTCCCAACTTAAAACACGCCACGGTGCGCGTTTGCACACTTGTCACATCAGGCCCCACCCCTCCCTTCACCACTGTGCAAACGGGCCCTCTGGCGCGTTGTAAGTTGGGGGATTAAGTCCCCTTGAATCCTGAGGGTCCCTTGGGTCCAACTAGCCCACCAGGTACCTCCAGTAAGCGTCACAGAGCTGCGTTGCAGAGAGGTGTAAAAAGGGGAGTGGCCTTGGACCACCTCTCTGCAACGCAGCTCTGTGGCGCTTACTGGAGGTACCTGGTGGGCTAGTTGGCCCCAGGGACCCTCAGGATTCAAGGGGAATTAATCCCCCAACTTAAAACCCGCCAGGGGGCGCATTTGCACAGTGGTGAAGGGAGGGGGCAGGCCTGATGTGACATGTGTGTACTTATCCAATCACTCCGCCAAAACCCAAGCACTTATAAATTCACCATGCACTCTCCTTGCAGTATTCTAATCATCCAGTCAGTACCCATGCACTCATGCAATGACCCATGCACTAACTCATGCACTGCTACAATACTCTGAGCACTACTGATGCAGTCCAGCCATCGCCCTGTCACTACCCATGCACTCCTCCTATCACCCAGCGAGCACCATGTACTTATTCAATCACTCCGCCAAAACCCAAGCACTTATAAATTCACCATGCACTCTCCTTGCATTACTCTAATCATCCAGTCAGTACCCATGAACTCATGCAATGACCCATGCACTAACTCATGCACTGCTACAATACCCTGAGCACTACTGATGCAGTCCAGCCATCGCCCTGTCACTACCCATGCACTCCTCCAATCACCCAGCGAGCACCATGTACTTATCCAATCACTCCGCCAAAACACAAGCACTTATAAATTCACCATGCACTCTCCTTGCAGTACTCTAATCATCCAGTCACTACCCATGTACTCATGCAATGACCCAGGAACTAACACATGCACTGCTAGAATCCCCTGAGCACTACTGATGCAGCCCAGCCATCTCTTTGTCACTACCCATGCACTCCTCCAATCACCCAGCCAGCACCATGTACTTATCCAATCACTCCGCCAAAACCCAAGCACTTATAGATTCACCATGCACTCTCCTTGCAGTACTCTACTCATCCAGTCACTACCCATGTACTTATGCAATGGCGCAGGCACTAACACATGCACTGCTACAATCCCCTGAGGACTACTGATGCAGTCCAGCCATCTCTTTGTCACTACCCATGCACTCCTCCAGTCACCCAACCAGTTCCATGTCCTTATCCAATCACTCCGCCAAAACACAAGCGTTTATAAATTCACCATCCACTCTCCTTGCAGTACTCTAATCATCCAGTCAGTACCCATGTACTCATCCAATGACCCAGGCACTAACTCATGGCAAATACAGAGGAGGTCATGCTAATCACAGGGGTACCCCAACGCATAGTGTTCCCTAGTGTATGTAGGTGTTTTCACTGTATTCTAAGTGTCTGTTAGCAGAGCACTGGCTCTAGGGCCGGTTAGTCAGAGTCAGTTACCACCAGTACCCGTCAGCAAAAAGTTGGGGGCACAGGAGGACTTTCTGCTCCTCTGTTGGTTCTTTCTGCACATCTCTTGCTTCTTCTTGCACTTTTCTTCGTCTTTCTGGACTTCTGTTGCCTCTTTCTGCATTTGTCTTGCTTCTTTGTGCGCTTTTCTTCCTCTTTCTTCACATGTCCTACCTTTGTAGGCATAGTTAGAAATTAGCATTTAAAAAACCTTTGAAATTCACTGAAAAAACCATAGGTTTCAGGGACGTTATAGTTAGAAATTAGCATTTAAAAACCTTTGAAATTCACTGAAAAAACCATAGGTTTCAGGGACGTTATAGTTAGAAATTAGCATTTAAAAAACCTTAGAAATTCACTGAAAAAACCACAGGTTTCAGGGACGTTATAGTTAGTTGGACATTTCACTCGTACAAAACCAGAGAAATTCCCCGTTATAGTTAGTTCAGCTAACTATAACTCGCACCCCGCAATGCACTGCTGATGACGTCACATATTACATCATTCATGACATGGTCAGTGACATCACTGATGACATCACTGATGACATCTCAAATGACATCACTGATGACATCATCCACGTGAAAATCTGATGCACCTCCTCACACTCTAATATAACCTTTGATACACCCACTGTAAAATACAGACTACCATTTTCGAAACCATCGACACACCAATACCAGTTACTACATGCGCACTCACTGAGTCCTAGGTCTACACACACATCCACTCATTCACCCATACAATCACTCATACATGCAGTCACTCATCAATACAACACTATCATATGCACTCATACACCTATACAGACACTCACACACCGCCACTCATCCATGGAGTTACTCACACACCTAGTCAGTCATGCAAAAAATCAATCACACTCCCATTTACTCACCTATACAGATAGTAACGCATACTTACTCTCTTATATAATCACTGATACAAGTACACACTCATCCATACAGCCACTCTCACAATCACTGACTCTCACGTATAGTCATTTATACTCCAACTCTCACATACACTGCCTTTTCCCTATGTATTTACTTGGACATGTACCACTGAGACATCCATTCACTCACCAACACACCCATACACACACTCACCCACCCATACAGCTGTTTCCACATGCACTCTTGAACCCATACACCCAGTGAATCAACCACTCACACATCTATGCACAGAGTCACACACCTCCCACCCACCCACACACACACTCAGTCTCCCATACAAATTCTCAAGCAACCAATCAATAACCGATATAGACACTCATGTAGCTACTCACCAACCCATGCATTCAGTAAGACACATTTAATCACTCACTTATACAGTCAGTCACGCACCTACTAAATCATCCATCCAGACACTTATACACCCACTCATTCTTCAATACACCTTGGCATATATATAAAACATATTTAAACTTTACAGACACACACAGTCACTGGATGATGTCATCAGTGATGTCATCAGTGATGTCATTTGAGATGTCATCAGTGATGTCATCAGTGATGTCACTGACCATGTCATGAATGATGTAATGTGTGACCTCATCAGCAGTGCATTGCGGGGGCGCGAGTTATGGTTAGCTGAACTAACTATAACGGGGGAATTTCTCTGGTTTTGTACGAGTGAAATGTCCAACTAACTATAACGTCCCTGAAACCTGTGGTTTTTTCAGTGAATTTCTAAGGTTTTTTAAATGCTAATTTCTAACCATAACGTCCCTGAAACCTATGGTTTTTTCAGTGAATATATATATATATATTCATATATATATATATAAAATCACCAAGTCGCCTCCAGTTACAGCGCGCTTCTCGGTTGGTGCTGGCATTCAGGGCGGAAACAAGCCCCGCAAATACTTCTCACCAAAAAGTTATACACCGCAATCCAGGAGATTATTTAGTAGTGATATTTATTTAGCACACCATCACCAATGTGTTTCGACTAAACAAGTCTTGATCACGACTTGTTTAGTCGTTGGTGATGGTGTGCTAGATAAATATCACTGCTAAATAATCTCCTGGAGTGCGGTGTATAACTTTTTGGTGAGAAATATATATATTTACCGATTTCCAAGCTGGGGCGTGTGCCTGCTGGCTCCAAACTGTCGGGGGTGCCCGTGTAGAGTGCTACGCCCAGTGGTGTAGAATTTGAACCAGTATGCTCCACCAGTATAATAGGGATCACAGCACTCAGAGGCAGTATATTTGCAAACGTTTATTCCTTCTGCCATCACGGAACAAACATCAATGTGTTTTGGCATATGCCAAGCCTTTGTCGTGAATATATATATATATATATATATTTATTCACAGGAAAAAAACAATGGGTAAAGTAACGTTCTAATTAGGTGTGATAAAAAGGTCTGTTTTTGTTTAAGAAAAACAACCTTAAAAATGTACTGAAAAAAACAAAGGTTAAAGTAACATTATAGGTAGATATATATGACAGAGACAACATTGACGTTCTGAACTAAAAAAAACACAGAAGTTCACCAGTTATAGTTAGCAGGTCGGACTATAACATGCGCCTCCACCATGCACTGCTTAGGACCTCACATATTACATCACTCATGACATGTTCTATGACATCGTTTATGACATCACTGATAACATCTCAAAAGAAAAAATTGTGAAATAAAAATCTTGATATTGTCAGACATCTACAAGGTAAATATTTCAAAAATAGTTAAAATGTACATAAAAAATGTAACAAACTTTTTTCCTCACAGAACTAAATAAAAAAATCCTTTAAAAAAGAGAAAATATAATATTACTAAAACAAAAATATTTTCCAGCAGGATAAATGCAAAGACTATACAAATATTTTACTTATCAGATGTATCTATCAGCTGAAAAAGCCAACAAAAATAAGGATATGAAATTCAGCAAATTCTGCAATAAGCAAAGGAAAGAGGAAAATGAGAAGAAGGAAAGAAGAAGGAAAGAGTACTCCAGCGAGGACCCCAAGGTAAAAAAGACAAATAGTAAAAAATGCATATAAAAATAACACACCCTTTAAAAAAATATTCATTGTAAAATAGTTTTTTGTTCCTAACAGAAAGTAAATAATGGAGAAAATGCCACTAGCTAAATAGGTTTTGTGTAAGAGGGGAAACAGACTTCTTAGCCACATGGCTATGTATATTGTTGGGAAAAATAACTAAACATCAGGCTCACTTTAAAGTGTCAACTACTTCTCTTGCCCTTGCATGGGTAGAGAGGTTACTCTGGGGAGCATAGTTGAAAGGACATCATACCATAACTACTCTGCCTCTGCTTTAGATGTTGCGGGCAGAGAAATAGTAAAAATAAAAATAAAAAACATGACTAGCACTTTCATTGAGTGTAAAACATCGAACTATTAATTGGGGTGGTGTAGGGCAGGTCTCCTGTCCTCTGTCTCCATGACAGGGCAGACAGCACCTCCAGGTCAGAAGTGGCCTCACCAGGGTCAGTCTTGGGGTGCTCTTCTCTCAAAGCAGGTACCTCCTGACCCACTGGTCCTCCCACTGTGAATTACCTCAATCTCTTCCCCCTTACTCTTCATCTGGGCTTCCGTACTCTCCATTTCGGATCACTACCTCCAGAAATCTGTGTTTTTGGGACACCCGTGTGACCACCCCACCCACCTCGTTTTTTCTCACATGTGGAAGTTCACTGCCAACAATGCTGTTAATGGGCATTTGGGGGCTGACAATGACTCTCTTCTGCATGTGTACCCCCACCCATTCCAAAGAAACCAGGAATGTAGAGAAGAAGTCCTGCCCATGGGCCTGGGGCATATACTGTTCTTGGACACCAGCCTGTCTACTACCATATTCTGGCTGGCACATGTATCCCACAGAGCAGTGACAGGGACCCCATTCACTCTCGCCTCCCTGAAGTGATGGCTCCCATGCAAGAAATTGCCAGCTTTCCTCCTGGGTCTACTTCCAAATAAGGGCCACTAAGGCTACCTTTGTCCTCTCCTCCAGGAGCTAAGCCCCCAAAGGCCACATAGGCCACCCCTGTGGAGTGCCAACCTGTGGGTAGTTTCCTGGGAAAGCCAGAGTCCCTCTGCTTGTGCCCTGACTGGAAACAGTCATAACACTTGGTCGAATGGAAAGGCACCTTGGGCTTTCACCCATCATAATCTTCCCCCCTTATGCTCTGAAGAGGTATGGGAAACCTTTCCATCCAATCTCTTTTGGTGCCCTTTGGGCTACTTCTCTGTTTTATCCATGCCTTCCTCTCTCTCTCTGCCGAGGAGGGTCTGATCTCCCCTTTCTCGGGTCACCCTCATGTTTATTTTTTGACATTCTGATGCTAATCCAGAGTTCAGCCACTTTACCAAGCTGTCTAAGCACAGTGAGCTTGGTAACTACTAGATGCTGGCACAACTCTGTAAAACAATTGCTTATTATGTGCTCCTTCATAGACCAATTCCACAGCCCATTGTAATTATCCACTTTGCAGCCCTTCACCCAACTCTCCAGCGCCTTACTGGAAGAATCCACAAATACAACCCATGACTGGTAGGTCTGCCTATGGCTTTCCCTGAATGCCAGGTGATACTTCTCTGTGGATAAGCCAAATTTTGTAATAAGGGCTTTCATCATAGGGGCATATATTCTCTGGTCAGCTACCTCTAGGACTACGAGGGTATCCCTCCCAGCAATTAGCATGCCCTTCCACAGACTAGCCCCACAGCCTTCCTCTGGGACTCTGTGCATATATAGGGCCACCTCATATGCCTGAAACTACTTATCGGTGTAATCCCCCACCAGATAACTCACAGGCACACAGGGTATCACACAGAGTCTAAACAGCAGGGTCCAATGCAGGTCCAATTTCCACTTGTCAGCTGGGCAGTTGCAGGAAAATATCTCTTGTAGCTTGTTGGGTCCCTGTAGCTTGAACAGGAGGTAAGCCGTATGACCCATGGAGTCCACTTCTTTGTCCTGGGTACAAGAGGGAGCTGGTCCAGTCTTCCAGGGCTTTTCTCAGGTTGTGGATACCACATTCAGTCCTCATCTGAAATTCCTCAGGTCCAGGAGCATTCTCAAGTGGGTGCCTTGAGGGACCATATTTATGCCTGGCACAAGCTAATGGATGAGAATGACTCAGTGGGTGGGGAAAATTTCCCAAGGCCAACACTACCAACTTTTAATATTTTCAATATAGCGGAAGTCTTCGGCCACATTAAACTTAGGCTCTGAGGACTGGGGATGTGCGCAGGGTGTGTTCTGTGGTAATCCTAGTGTCCTCCCACATTCAACTCTGAAATCGAGTTTGGGGCAGTCACTGTACCCACAATAAACCTGCTGTCTGAAGTCTGGTAGAACAAAGCAGGATTTTCCAGCAACCAGAGAGTGAATGCACAAGAATTGGTTTGGGTTCCTGTTTTCACCCTTTGAAGTATGCGGAAAGTGTTATATATAAACTCCCAGCAGACCTTTCAAGCAAGATTTGACATTCAAGTAGGATTTGACACTGTAATGCCAAATAGGATTCTCACAGTCCCACTCTACCTATTCTGTCAGATTCAGAGGACTCATCTTTGTCAATTCAGGTCAGCCAATTCACAACTATTCAGCTGCTAATTACTTGCTGGCGGAAGTGGGAGAGCATAGACAAATGGGCCTACAGAAGCTTTAGGCAAGGAAAAGGTAACTTTCTTAAAGTCCCTTTTCCTGTTTATCAAATATCCGAATTTACAGTGATAAATAGTTTAATTATGTGTCCAGCTGTTTCCTAGCCGAAATTACCATCAGAAATGCAATCATGTAACTAAATGTTTTCCTATGGAACAGCCAGCATTGCTCTATAGAGAAAATATATTTTGGGGGCTTTTCACTGTAAGAATGTTGAAAATGTCATTCCTAAATGTGCTACTTTTAACTAATATGCACTCTGCCTTATGGGCAGTAAGGCCTGCACAGGTCTAAATTATAAATATTTAAAAACAGTTATTTTGGCTGATCTAAATTGCAGTTTAAAACTACAACAGCCAGGCTACAAACAGTACGCCTGCAGACATGTTTGCACTGTGGTGGGTTGCACAATGGGTGCTTCCGTCCACTTGTGACGTTTAACTTACAGGCCCTGGGTGCACTTTGCCGTTGCAGAGTCTGTGTCCTTTTTAATACACAGAAGTCACCCATAAGGTAGGCCCTGAACAGCCCCAAAAGCAGCGTGCAGTGTACTTAAAAATATGTACGTTTGAGTTTTACATTCCCCGGTAGTGAAAATCTCTTACATTTATTTGTCACTTCTGCAAGGCCTTTCTCGCCAATAGGATGCTATTGGAGTTGCCTTATTACATTTTATGAGTGTAATTCCTAAATGACGAGAGATAACAAGTCCACGTTTAGTTTCTTTGTAATTGGGGTGAAAAGCCATATTTACTGGTGAAGTCGGGTTTTTGATCACAATTTTTAAAATCCCACTTTTAGGAAGCTGGCATTTTTCTGTGCATATAGCCTGGGTCACATGACTGGCTGTAACTGACAGTTAGACTTTGTGAATTCCTCCCAGACAGTCACATATTAGAGGGATTAGGTGTAACTGACTGGGCCATCTGCTGGCAGAATGGGGGAGGCGGAGCTGAGCAAAGGCTCACACCTGAAAAGCCTGTGCCCTGCCTTCACACAAAGGGCCTAACGACCCTGCATTGTCACTTCAGCCAACTTGATGCAGGAAATCCCACCACTGTCCAGAAGCTTCTCCCACCTTCCAGAACCAGGGCACCAGTGTATAAAAGAAGGACCTCAGACACCACCACTTTAATATACTTCTGGACCTGGACTGCCAGGTTGAAGGACTGCTGTGCTACTGAAAGGACTGTCACTCTGCTGGACTGCTACTCTGAAGGAGTTACTGCCTTGCTGTGCTGACTTGCTGCCCTCCTGCTTGGGGAGCAAGAACTGTACCTGCAACCCCTCTTGAACCCAGGACCCCAGGGTGACTCAAAGGGCTAGTCTGCTGGCTTCATGATCTGAGCCTCAGCAACATAAAAGGCTCTCATATAGCACCTGGACTCATCTTCAGTGAGTTCCTGACTCCCAAGTGCTGCCCCTCATGCGCTGGACCCTTTGTATGACTCAGTGAGCTCCTAAATCGAGCTTTTGGGATCTTCGCAAAAGGACCGTGCCTTTCGCACCGAAAATCAGAACAAGCTGCCACCATCCCATCTCTTTTCACATCAAGCATCAATTGCTGCAGAAAACAGCCATTGCAATGCTCCAGCCCACCCATCTGCAACGCCCAGCCTCCTTCCCGCTCCACGCCGACCACCGCCAGCAATTTTCTCCTTGTTTACTGTAGCCCTCTACAATGCGAAAGGGACTTTTGGCTCAAAACTTGAGAAGGTGAACCTTCAGCAGGACTAATCTGGGATTGTGTCCGATCGGCGCTCCATTGCAGTCAGCCTGAACGCTGACTTTGACCCTGTCCAGCGCGACCAGATAGCTCCGGTTGGTGCTTTATGCTTTAAGGTGCTATTTTATAGTTTATTTGTTAGAAATTCATAACTCTGATTGTACTGATTGGATTTGTGTCGTTTTGGTCTTGTTTTATTTATCAAATTAAGCTCCAATTTACTTACCCGATGTGAGATCTTTTTGTGTGATGTTTTCACTGTTTTACTGTTTGAAGTGTTGCACAAATATTTTACACTTTGCCTCTATGTGAAGCCTGACTGCCCTGTGCCAAGCTACCAAAGGGTAGAGCATAGGTTAATTTGGGGTTTGCTTGTGCCTTACCCTGACTAGGATTGTGGTTGTTGCTTGAGCAGGGCTCTCACCCTAGTCGACCAGTAACCCAATTTCTAACAAGAATGATGACAATTGAAGCATAAACCAGACAAACAAACTTTAAAATTCAAGGGAATATATAATCTATGGTTCACATTTATTTAAAGATCTCGTGCTTAGGAACCACTGGCATTATCTTTAGATAATAGCAGGTCTGTTTATTTGTCATACTCTAATTTCTTCTTAGGTCACATAACTGTTTGATTCTGTCAGAAGTTGAAACTGTGTAGTGGCAGACGGAGTATTTTATTTTATTCTTTGCTGTCTTTTTATCTCAAGATTAGAAAACACAAATGATACATGTACTGTGATATTATGACTCTACATGGTCTATATTATAAAGCCAACATGTTTCTGTCCTATAGTATATACCATACACTCATCATGGGTATTCGGCAGGACAAAAGAAAGTGGATCCTACATGGTTGAGGTTACAGTCCATGTCTCCAGTATATATCAATTATGCTTGTAAGTTTTAATCTATAGACCTCAAGTTTCTGTGCTCAGAGATGTTTTAAGGCGTGGGCAAAGTGGGCAATTGCTTAGGCCCCCCATTCTTCCAAGGGGCCCCCTGAAAAAGTGAACATTCTCTCTATTTGACTTCTGCCTATTCTATTTTTCTATCTAAACCTCTCTCCCTCTCTGCCTACCTCTACCTCTGACTTTGTCTGCCTATGGTGTGTCATTTTAAGGTTTTTTCGGGGCCCAGGTGAGACATATTTCACCTGTTTTTGGGTGGCCCTGTTAAAGGTTAACATAATTTAGCTCTGTTTGGCATCATGCAGACTTGAATTAGCAGAAAATGTGTAATAAAATTCAAAGTTGTTCCATACAGTGCTCCCTAAATATGTTTTGCCCTGGGCCCTAAAATCCTTAAGATGACACTGTTTATGCTGTTTGCATCACAGGTGTGGGAAAAGAGGGTTCTTCCTCCCAGTACTAGATGGAGATCACTCAGTGTCATTGAACCTCAGCTCTTCGTATCTATCCCGTCTCCATCTACCTTCTTTTGAAAGCAAATAATAACATAAAATACACCCTCTTCCACTACACAATTGTAATTGCCGTTCTTTAATACCACATATGTATAATTGCTCTAAAATAGGATTGAAGGGGGCGTGGCCAAGATGGCGGCTTGAGCAGACGTGCCGCTCCGTCTCTCCTGCCGGTGGCCCAACATAGCATCGGCGTATCGCCGTTATACGCAGCCGGACACCCGCAGATCGGTGTCTCAAGGTAGCCACAGGGGAAGCCTCGACAGCAGAACAGCGGGAGATCTCTGCCTCCTATGCTTGACACGGCCGCAGAGTGCGGAGCGCCCCGGCGGGGACGCGGCCTAGTCACGAGGAGACCCGGCCCGAGGCCGCAGGGGCTGCGAGCGAAAATCGAGGCTGGCCTGTTACCGGGAGAAACAGGCGTGAGACCAGGCGAGGAGACGGGCTGAGCCGCTCCCCCTCAAGCACCCGGGGAGCACGAGAGGCGCCACCTCCCTCAGCGCGGCAGTCGCCGAGAGTGAATCTCCTCCACGCCGGATCCCGTGAGGGTACAGCACCGGTCCCGGAACATCAGGGCGATTCAGCGGCGGTTGGGAGATCTCGGAGCCGGCGGAGGACCCCACCGACCGGCGAGGAGCCGTTCGCCACACTCTATCACAGGCGAGTGGCCGCCCCAGGGGGGAGAATTGCAGTGGACATCCGCCGTGGCGAAGCAGAAGAGCGGGAGGCCGGGGACCCGCCGGGGGAGCCGGGCGCTGTGCAGCACTGCAGTCACGACTGAGTGGGAGTCCAGGCGCGGTGCCTGGAGAGCGTCAGCCTCGGCACACATCTTGGACCCCTGGAGAGTCGAAGGGACCCCAGCAGCGACTGGCCCTACAATATTGAGGCGAGGCCCCCGCCATTTTGCGACGCGACCTAAGTAGCGCTCTGATGCTCGGGGGGCCACCTGGGGGGGTCCGCATAGCGTACTGGCGACCGCCCGGTGGGGAAACTCACAGTGGATTTCGCTGCTGGGAGGGTGAGGAACTGGAGCACAGAACGCGATCAGGGGCCCGGGGCTCACCTGAGGGAGACATTGTCGGCCCGCGAGCTCAGGGATAAGCGCGGCCTGGAGCGCGGGAGCTGCCCGGTGGGGTGGTCTGGGGGGCCTAGCCTGCGGCAGTTCATCCTGAGTGGGCCCTCACGAGAATAACCAGCACCTTTCCCGGACGTTGGTTGGGAAGCAGCATGTCCCTCTCCTGTGGGAGGAAAGAGAAAACCCTCAAGGACTTATTTGCGAAACCCCAGGGCGGCCGTCAAATGGGCGACACAGCAGCGGGCTCCGAGCAGCCTGCACCCACAAGTGGCGAAACCGGGGAGCCAATAACAAAAGCGTTCCTGGAATCCCTATTTGTCACGCTGCGTGAAGACCTGCAAAAGCTTAAGCGGGACCTTACTGCAGAGATCAAAGATGTCCGCAGAGAGATGGATGACATCGGTGAGAGAGTCGCAGACCTAGAGGGGAAAAGTGACGGGAGAGACACGGAAATAGCGACACTCCAGCAAGAGGTTATTCGGATCCACGATCAGCAAGTGGACCTGCAGTCCCACCTCGAGGACTTGGAAAACCGCTCTCGCCGCCATAACATCAGGATCCGGGGGGTGAAATCCGATGAGGAAGCAGACAACATCTTTAAATACGCTAGAGAACTCTTCAATCATATTCTGGGCAGGCCGCTGGACACTGACCTCCGATTAGACAGAGCACACAGGGCGGGCCCGCCGCGCCCAGCGATGGCCCTGCCGGCTGACATCCTGGTCTGTGTTCAGTACTTTAGAACCAAAGAGGAAATACTTCAGAAGGCCCGACAGATGCACCCCATCACCTTTCGCGGTCAGACCCCTGCCCTGTTCCAGGATTTAGCAGCACTCACTCTACAGAAACGGAGAACCTTCAAACCCATCACGTCACATCTCCGGCAGCGTAACATTTCTTACAACTGGGGCCACCCGTTTCGCCTGGTCTTCCGCTTGGATGGCAAACTCTTCCAGCTGAGCTCCCTCTCGGAGGCCAGCCGCCTGCTCGGAGTGGACCTCCCCACGGAGGAGAGTGGTGACGACGGCCCTGCTTGCGGCACAGATGACACAAGACCCCGATGGCGGCAGCAGGGTCGGCGGCGTCGTCCCAAACGACCAAACCCCGTGGAAATCTCGCTGGGGCAGAGGGCAGCCCTTGAGACGCTGCCTGCAGAACTAGCGAAGTCACAGCCTGCCTGATACCCACTGAACCTATTGCTCTCTTTACGGTGTCCCTTTCCACAGAGGGCTACTGGTGGGAGGGCGGGGGGCCACTCTTGGCCACACTGAACCCCCCATAGAGATGCCCTTCCGATCATCCGAGGATGATGGACTTCGACACGATTTTTTACTTGTTCCTTTTTTATGTCTGCCTGTTGCAGAAGGCCCACAAGCGGGCATTTGTTGGGGGTTATTGTTTATTAGGGGTTTTGGGATCCCTTGTCCACCCTTTTTAATGTATAGCATAGCTCCACGTGGTACGACTTGGTCGGTTCCGCATCTGCCCAAAATCCGATTGGTTGGAGGTTCCAGACTTCATGCAAGACTCACTCACTCTACACTGACTACATGACTCCCACCACACTCAGAATCCTTACCTTGAACGCGCGGGGGCTTAACAACCCCTGTTAAACGCAAAGCTGTCCTGTCGTGTTTAGAACAAACTAATGCAGACATTTGCCTATTCCACGAAACGCACTTACTATCAAAGGACTGCCACCGCCTCAAATCCCGCAGGTTCCCGACCCAGCTGTTCTCCTCAGGCCCCACCAAGTCGGCTGGTGTGGGCATCTTGGTCACCCAGAGATTCCAGGGAGAGGTTCTCCACAAGGAAGCTGAAATCAAAGGCCAGCTCCTCACCTATCGCTTTGCCCTCGGGAGTTTCACATTCTTTATAGGATCAAAATATGCCCCTAACGATGGACAGGAAAAGTTTCTCCACATAGCACTCACCGAAGCGACTGCCACAACAGAACATAGAATCCTTTTGGGGGGCGACCTGAACGTGGTTTTTGACAATGACGCAGATAGATCTTGCCAACGCGCGCATCAGACGGGTGCTTTGTCTGCAGCAGGGCTGTCTCGATTGCACGATTTGGGCCTCTCTGACCTGTGGCGTAGCTTCCACCCCCACAGCCGCGAGTACTCCTACTACTCCAATGCGCACAAAACGTATGCCAGGTTAGATTATCTACTAGCATCCACCCCATTGCACACGATGGCCTCGGACGTGGAGATAGGAGTGGCCTCCTTATCGGACCATGCACCGGTCACTGCAACCTTTACTCTCCCCCCCATGCAGCCACCCTCCCACCTATGGCGCCTTCGCGACACTCTCCTACATTGCGCCACAGTAGTAGAACAGATACAGCACTCCATAAAAGACTCCTTTCCCACAATGCGAACACCGACACCTCCCTCTCTACGCAATGGGCAGCACTAAAAGCGGTCATTCGAGGGGAACTAGTAGCTATATCAGCGGCTGACAATGTAGAGCGCAGGCGTAAGAGGGATGATCTCACCCAGAAAACCAGGGAACTTGAACAGATGCACCAGCGGACGGGGGCACCGCGGGTCTGGCGTCAACTCAAAGCTGTCCGACAACAACTTGCAGCGTTGGATCAGGACCGGGCAGAGTTCGCAGCCCTACGACTGCGACATGCATATTACACAGGAGGCGACCGTTGTGGCCGCCTGCTCGCCCACAAATTGCGAGAGACTCGCCAGAAACAGGGGGTCCGGGAGATTCAGCGGGGAGATGGGCGACGAGTCTCCGAGGATTCGGAGATAGCCGAGGCGTTTCGGGATTTTTATGCCCGCCTATATGCTAGCTCCCCCCTGACTATCACGGACGGAGAGGCTTTTCTCGAGCCCATCCATTTATCGACCCTTACGAAAGCTCAGGCAGACCACCTAGACAGCCACATTAGGTTAGAAGAGGTCATTGCAGCCATTTCACGTCTCAAACCAGCCAAGGCCCCTGGGCCAGATGGCTACTCGGCCATACTCGGCCATATTTTATAAAACGTTCTGTACCTTGCTGGCCCCAGTTCTAACTAAGCTCTTCAACTCATTCGCGGACCCCAGTGCGATCCCGGCGGAAATGCTAGAGGCTTCCATAGTAGTTATCCCGAAACCAGGGAAAGACAAGACCACCTGCGGAGCCTATCGGCCCATATCCCTTCTTAATATCGATCTCAAGGTTTACACTGGGATCTTGGCCACTCGTCTCTCCCCCTATATGCCTGGTCTGATTGACCCAGACCAGGCAGGCTTCATCCCCCAGCGCCAGACCAGCGACAATACAAAAAGGGCCCTTCACCTTATTGAGAAGGCCGCCCGGACGCACGGGGAGTATATGATGCTCGCCGTCGATGCCGAGAAGGCCTTCGACAGAGTTCACTGGCCATACTTAGAGCAGGTCCTTGATCGGGTGGGTATGGGGGAGAAGTTCCGTACATATATCCTCAACTGCTATAAATTCCCCTCTGCTACAGTCCGTGTCAATGGCCACACATCATCTCGCTTTCCTATAGAGAGGGGCACGCGACAGGGATGCCCTCTGTCACCCCTTCTTTTTGCATTTTATATGGAGCCTCTGGCCCATCGCTTCCGACAGAACCCGGCGATCACAGGGATCAAATTCGGAGGCCATACCCATACAGTCAGCCTGTACGCCGATGACGTCCTGATTCATTGTCCAACCCACTCCTCGCCCTGCCGGCAAGCCTCACAGAACTCGAAACCTTCACGCTGGCTTCTGGGTTTAAAGTGAACATGGACAAGTCAGTGGCACTTGATCTCTCACTTACCCCCTCCACCCGTGCGCATCTCCAGGATCACTATCCCATTCAATGGGCAGTCGACACGATACCCTACCTAGGGATCCAGTTAGCCCCCTCCCTATCAGACATGGTAACCATTAATTACGCCCGGCTACGGCAGACACTCCGTAGAGAGTTGACCCAATGGAAGCACTACCCGCTCTCCTGGCTGGGTAAGATCGCGGCAGTCAAAATGACCATCCTCCCTCAGATTCTATATCTGTTTCAAACCCTACCTCTCCGACCCCCACAGGGGTGGATAAAACAGACTCAATCCGAGCTCGCGCAATTTATATGGAACGGTCGCAAGCCAAGGATCAAGCAGGCGCTGACGGTGCTTCCGCCGGAGAGAGGGGGTCTTGGCATTCCTGATCTCCATCTTTATTTCCAGGCGACTCAGCTATGCCATTTGGTCGAGTGGAGCTGGCCTGAGTCGGAGAAGCACTGGCTGTTTCAGGATCAGGCAGTGGCCGCCAGAACCCTGCAGGGAATCCCCTTCCTCCGGAAGAAGCACAGACCACCCAACCTATATGCCTCTCATATTACCCGGGTCACTCTCGAAATGTGGGATCATACCAACATCAAACACAACCTCACCACCTTCCCCTCGCCGCTTACCCCGATACTTGAAAACCCTGATTTCCAGCCGGGTATGGACGCAGCAGCCTTCACCTGGTGGAGATCCTCAGAATGTCGCTCTCTGGGTCATCTCTTCGACGTGGACGGGCCCATACCGTTCCATCAGCTCCAATTGGACTACGGGCTTCCCGAGACCGAACGGCTCCGGTATTGTCAGATCCGACATTGGGCCTTGCACACCCAAGTGAGGCCTTCAGTCAGTAGATATTTGTCCACTTATGAGAAGTGGCTTATCACCCGTACCTCTGACAAAAAGCTCATCTCAGACTTATACCAAATGTTGCTAGCCCGAAACACGCACTTGTACAACGCCGGCCGTGCAAGGTGGGAGAGGGAATTGGGCAGAACACTCAGCCATAAAGAATGGGAGGGGGTATACTACCGAGCCCGCCACTCGGCGTATCACATGGGGCTGACCGAAACCCTTACCAAACTCGCTACGTATTGGTATTACACTCCAGCACGACTTCACTCAATGGATCCCACTCAGGACGCGCTCTGCTGGCGAGGCTGCGGGAGGGTGGGCACCCTAGTACATCTGTTATGGGATTGTACACATATTCAGGCATACTGGACTCAAGTATTAGATGAGGTAGATAAACACTTAGACACGCAAATACCACGCTTTCCGGTGTATGTCCTTTTGGGCCTCCCAAATCCCCTGGCCTACCCGCTCAAATCTAGAAGGTGCCGGCTGATGGCGATAGCGTTGGGTTCCGCAATACAAACCATACTCACACACTGGCGTACCCCTCAACTCCCTACTTTCACTAGCTGGTTATACCGGCTGTGGCACGTCCTGGGGATGGAGAAGCTGGCCTTGACAACTGCAGGGAAGGGAACCGCTTTCAATGAACTCTGGCAACCCTTTTTGTCCCTCTTGTCCGTTGAATTCAGGGAAATCACCTGTCCCAGGTATCTCCGCCTCCTACGGCTTACTGAGCCACAAGTGGCCGGACCATAATACCCATATCCCAATAACAAGACCCACACGCTGACTATATTTGTTTTCCTGGTGGACAAGGGTTGGGGTGGGGAGGGGGAGGGGATGGGGATGGGGATATACTAGGTTTTCCTTTTCTCCTTGGTATTTCATGTTTTGTTTAATTATAATTTAAGCACGTCCTTCATTGCTCTGACTAGCTAGCTGTTACTGTGTTGAACGGGCTCTATAGCTGCCATACAGCTTTCGCAACGCTGCGCGTGATGTTTGTTACAAAATTTAATAAAAGATTTAAACCATAAAATAGGATTGAAGAGCTTGTCCGGGACAAGGTATCCTTAGCTAGGAGTGGACTCGAGGATGAAGCATTTCCGCATAATTCTGGATGAGAGTCCGGTATCCATAAAAAAAGAGACCATGCTTTTAAGGAGACAATTATGTATGAATAGCATGCATCACAGACAAAAATCCTAAATTGGAGATAGTTTCAGTATACATTAGATGTACCTGAGTACAAATAGTTTGAGAATGAAACATTTTCTGCCTTGTCAGAAAGAACATTTTTATTTCCATTAACAACACAGGTCAGTTTTATCAATGATATTCTTTTTCTGAACATAGCTGCAAAGCTAAAAGCATTTCATGCATTAACAAACCAGCATTTCCCAAAACAAACCCGGCAACCCAGCGGTTCCTCTGAAGACAGGGAAGATGGTATTAAAACTAATGTCACGTCAGTATATATTTCCTGACCAGAAGTAGATCATCAAGGGGAAGCCTTAACCATGATGCTTCTCAAGTCCTGAACAATCCCACAGGTAAGCAGTCTCCTTTTTCCCCTGTGAGAGTTGTGATGAAGTATCACTGTGCACAACCAGTGATGCTTCACACCACATGAATTAGTGCTTCAGAATGTACAGGCTTACAGAACAGAGTTTTACTGGATGACTACCTCAAAGAAGTTAACAACATTCCATCTTTTTCTCATGAGAGGAGGGGGGCCTTCATCTCTGCAGAGATCATGGACCTTGCTTCCTCAGCAATCTCTTTTTAGTAAAAAAAAAAAAAAAAAAAGACGTACCAGGGAATTTATCCATTTACAAAACCTAAGGGAGTTCAGTGGTTTGGAAGTTTACAGGCAATTCAAAATGAAGGATATGCAACCCGTTTGCTAGTTGACATTTGTTAGTAATGACATTTTAATTCAGTGTTTAGGGGAATAGGGTTTAAAGAAAGGTATAATATATATCTTATATTTATATGTACTTGATTAATTGCTTAATTTTAATGTTTTGCTTATCATGTTAATTATTCGTTTTATTTCAATTGTAATGGTAAGTGTTTTTGTAATTTTGTATGTGAAATGATTTGACATTTCAAATTTTATTTGTTTTTTTAAGTATCATTTTATAATTAATATTTTGGTATTTAATTTCGATTTTTTGATTGTTTTCATTTTTTTGTAGGTAGGGAAGTGAATGTCATAAGTAATTTCATTATTTTTTTATTTTAATTTTATAATTTAACATATTTTCTTGTTTTTGTTAAATATTGTAGCATGCATTTGGACTATATGATATAATTAAGTATTATTCATTATGTATGAAATATTGATAAGGAATTTTTAGGAATTGTATGCTTAGATGTAATAACCTCTGAAGTCCAACTCTTTCTCTACTGTTGCTTAGACTGGAGTGGGAATAGTATATCTGACTTCTATTAAGTCCAACATTTTCCCTACTGTTGCTTACAGTTGAGTTGGAAATGGGAATAGCAAATCTGACTTCTCCGAAGTCAAACGCTTTCCCCACTGTTGATTAGATTGGAGCGGGAATAGTAGATCTAACCCCTCCAAAATCTAAGCCTTTTCCTATTGTTGCTTGGGCTGGAGTGGGAATAGTCAATCCAGCCTCTCTGAAGTCCAACACTTTCCCTATTGTTGATGATACTGCATTGATATTATTATGATTATTACTCATATTAATATTGTTTCGTTTTATTTCGCTATTATTATTTGTTTTGTAATGCAACAATATGCGTGCTTGTGTGTGTGATTAGATAGATAGATAGATATAGTGCCATAATTAATGAAAACTATATTACATTATACTAATTTTATATATTTTAACTTTTTAAATGTATTAATTTGAAGCCTGTGTGTATTAAAAATATATATATTTTTACCTGTTTTGGACGATATTTACTTCCACCATATTTTTTACTTTATGGGTGTCATTCCGAAATCAGTCGGACGAGCGTCTGATCAACAATGTTGCGGAAACCGGGACCGCCGACAAGGAGTCAGGAGTCCTGCTGCCTGTATTACAATGCTACCGCCTTCTCAGTAGTGGTTGCAAACTGTATATATTCTATTGCGGCTCGCGCTGCGGGCTGTGGCACAAGCTGAAATAGAAAATATACACTTTTAAAACATCCCTGCACCGTGTGGTAGGGCCCATGCGGAGCCTGCCTCAAGGTGCACAAATGTTTAGGGGGGCACTATAGGTTCCCCCCATGCCTCATAGCGGAGGGTCAGAGGGGTAGGGGCCTTGCTAGGGGACCGCAAAGTCACTTTCCACCTGCATTTTCATGTTGGCGAATCACCATGAAAGGGCAGGCGGAAAGGGACATTGTAATACCTATGGCGGTGCCTGAGCAGGCACACTGTCCCTATTGTAGGGATAATCTGTCCATATGACGGTCCAATGGGCTAAAGGAGCCTGTCGGAAAACGTCCGACAGTCCCTCCACCTGCTGCCTCGGACTGCACGCATTGTAATGCGGCGGTCGGACCGCAGCAGCAGATGTTGGTCAGACCGCAACCAACAAGTCATCAGTTGCAGTCTGACCGACATCAGAATGACATCCTATATTTTTGTCATTTACATTTTAGGTATAGGACGGAACACGATATTGTGGTAAAAAATATTTTTGACACAATATATTTTTTACCTCAACATAGTGTCGGTGAACCATTTATTTATAGTTACATACAAACTGTCTGGAGGTCCTGGCAGGTTTGTGAACTGTGAGGTGCCTCTCAAAAGACTTGTGAGAGGCTACATCTATTGTGGATGGACAATGTCTTGCAAGGCAGGTACATCAACTCCCTCAGCAGCACTATATCAAAACCTCTGGCTCTACATATGCATCTGTAAATACATCTATACATCTGTACAGGGTTTCTTGAAGGTCATGCATAACGTGACAGATCTATGGTAATTTTTTGCACGGACCAAGTCTTCCATTAAAAAACATATCCCACCTCGGTCTTTAAAGAAGGTCCTGCATTTGTTGTGAGGCCTTTATTTTATGGTTTACAGAACCAGTTCTCAAGTACATGCTTATGCTCAACGATTCCTATTCTAAGGGTCCTTCCTGGGATCCAAGCATATTCTCCCAGACTTCAATTCTACGGGCTACAAGCCTCAATTCTGGCACAGTTAGACAGGCATATGTTCAGAGATCACAGTTCTCAACCTTAGTCCTTACTGTAGGCCATGCACCTGTTCAGAGATCTCAGCCCAAACTATTTCAAGCCTCAGTCCTTACTGGGAGACATGCACATATTGATAAAGCCTGTTCCAGCTTCAGTCTTAGATGCAGTTAGTTTTTTTAGTTTTATAAAATGTTGTACACCAATTAGGCCCCTTTAGCCTCTCAGAGTGTTGGAACAGAACAGAAAAACATGAAAAACTGGAGTTCTGACAATGTGGGAATTGTAGTCATGAGGAATCAGTAGGATGTAGTGAGAGTTGACATTCTTCAGTTACTCCCAGCACAATGTAAGGTAAAACTAAAGGCCTGTTTTGAAAATTGGTTTTCAGGAGCTTCCTGAACTGAAGATAACAAGCTCCTGGACAGAGTCAAGAGCTGAGGCTCCTTCATAGTTCCAAGGATCTTCCACCATGCTTGAGTCTTTTAAAATCACATTGCTGAATTATTTAAGCTGAGTATGGTGGCAGGCTCTTGGGTGTACCATAGTGAGGTAGTAGGCAAATTCAACTGAGACCAAGTGGACAGCTTTCAATATGGACCCATTTCTCTAAATGCAGGCTCAATCTGGATGCCTTATTTCACACTTTTTACAATTAAGTGATGATTTTTTAGGAGGCCAGTGCAGACTACATTACACTGGGTCAATCGGCCCATGACCAAAAGGATTACCAGATTTGTGAGCTGCTGGCACGCGGTGGAAGAGGAGCGCCAGTCGGATGGCCGTTGAAAGTAGGGGACCTGGAACTAATTCCTTCTATTAGTAGACGTTCTATCTTTGATCTGTTTAGAGACAGGTAAGGTTTTTCCATTCACAAGTAAATAAGGTTAGGCACTCTGCTTCAATATGTCCCTCTCTAAGTGGATGTGTATCTGAGTATCATTTCACATTTTGCTTGATTGTAGTGGAGTATTTGAAAGAAGAGAGATGTAGATTTTGAAGAGAAGCAGGGAGAGGGAGGGACACTATGGAGCTTTGATTTATATCACCTCAATTATGAAGACAGCTGTGTACTTGCAAATTGTACATCACACAGTCTTCCCTAATGTACAGCACTCAAATCTAGTAGTGTACAAAATTCATATCATTTGTATGCGAAATCTCAGAAAATATACACAAAGTTATGCGGAACTATGCAAAATTGGCATTTAGTTCTGTATTTCAGTGTGGAATTGTACGTGAAGACACATTTGGTGCTCAAAAACAGCATAAAACAAAAACAACGCTGCAAATAGTAGCTACTCACGGTCTGGTAAATTGCATTGTTTCTGCGTGCTTGAGCTACTTTTTTTATGCTAACAGAACGTAACGTAGTGTAATAGCATATTTTTGGGAAATTTCACTTAACAAATGTAATGTGAAGTTATCAAAATTATGTGAAATTACGCCAGCATAATGGAAATTTCTCCGGGGCCTGCTCTGTGCTCCCTTAAAGGGCATCAAGAAATGCTCCCATTAAGTGTTTCACCCAAAGTTCTGCTGATGTGCATTACTAGGGTTCCCTAGTGCAGGTTAGCTTGTGCTTCCCTTGTGCACATCACCCTGTACTCCCTTCCTTCACTTCACCTTTAGCTCCTTGTACAAATTATCTTGTGCTCCCCCTGATGCACATCTGTATGTATGACTGTTTATAAGAGTGTTGGTCTCTGTGGGTTTTAATTTAAATTTGGGTGCCACTGATTGCATGACTTGTGCAAAAGTCAAACCTACTGGCTTTGACAGTGCTTGCGTTTAAATACTGTTTGTATTCCTCAATCATAACTCATTCGACTCTTGCTGCTTTGAATCATAGGTGTTATAAAGACCTTACTCACTGACACTCATTTTAACTGCATGCGCGGGAGGAAGAGAAAGGAATATCAGCCCTGCTGGGATTTGAAGCTATGCCTAAGGGTGGGTGAAGTTGCAAAGGTTTTTCTTGCACTGCACACATAGGGGCATATTCTCAAGCCCCCATCGCCACCACAACGTCACTTTCAGTGACGTTGTTGTGGCGATAGAGGCTTCGCCCTATTCACAAGGCAGCGTTAAGCCACTTTAAGTGGCTTAACGCTGCTTAACGCTGCCTTGTGAATAGGGCCCCCTCCACGCTGTTTTTAGCGTGAAGGGGGCGTGCAGTGGGTGTTGCGGTGGGCATTCCACCGCAACACCCATTGAGTTTGACGCTACCTCCTATTTACAAGGGCAGCGTAAATAGGAGGTAGCGCCAAACTTAAGACCAGGAAAAATCTGGTCTTAAGGTGGCGAAACGAGGAGAAATGCTTTATTTCTCCTCGTTTCTGCTTTTTCCATGTGTGCTACCTTGTGCAGCACACATGTAAAAAGCAAAATGTCATGGTGTGTTCATGTACAGGAAGGTGTCCCTTCCTGTACATGAACAAACCTTTTTTAAAAATGCCGTTTTGTAACTTGCATGTGTGCTGCATGAAGCAGCACACATGTAAGTTACAAACTGGCATTTAAGGTTTGTTTATGTGCAGGAAGGGGCACCTTCCTGTACATAAACAAACCTCCCTGCTTGCAGACACCCTTGCACTCTGGTGCAAGGGTGCCTGCGTTGGCGCTAAGTTGTGAAACTTAGCGCCATCGCAGGGGGAAACGCAAGGCTGCACCATATCCTTGTGAATAGGGTGCAGCCTCGCGTTTCCGAAGTGGCTGAGAGGTGTTAAGCGAAGAAGGCTAACGCCTCTCTCCGCCACTTCCTTGAGATTATGGCCCTCAGTTCTTCCAAGAACAGTGGGCTTTACTTGTGCTACCCAAGGGTTTTATCCACATGAAAAGTGGGACTTTCTGGATGCTTTTCATTGTGAGATCCGCATTTTCATCTTCTGTTTCCAAGAACAAATAATCTAGACTGAATTTCCCTTGAGACTGCAATTGTCTAGAGATATTTCCGCGTGAACAAACTCTTCTGCCAGAGAAAGCTAAGCAGTTACAGTGAGCATAAGGAATAGAGGAAATTGTGAGATCTACAGGTAGACAAAAGTCAGAAAAATCTCCCTTTCGGCAAATATTTGGTATCAAACAATGACTTAAACAACTATGGACGAACCCTGTCTATGAGTGGCACCATCACTGGTAGGCAGTGTTAGAACCCACTGGGCTTGTTAAAAGACCCCTCACACACTAACCTAGTTGGTGTCATGCTTCATCATTGGGGTCCCAACCGGGTGGCCGAATGCCCCCCGGTTGTGCTACGACGCCTGATTACAGCGGAGCTGGTGTAGTGCAAAGATGTGATGTGAATTAAAAATATCTCTGAGAATCCTTGCCTCTTTATATTTATTACTGGCGGCTCAGGATATCGTTAAAAAATTATGTGTGATGCAACTAAAAAAGAAATAATTATCTTGTAGTTGGCTATGTGATGGGTCTACATGTGTCAGCCCGCACGAGGAAGTAAGAGGGGCTTTCTTCAGGACCGTGGAAATAAAGTGAGTGGCAAAAACTGTGTCGCCACGTGAAAAGTGCAAAAAGTAAAAGAGTACCTACACACGCGCTAAGGTGTGTGGACTGCGTGTCTACGTACTTACGGACACGTATATGAAGAAGAACCTGTGGATAAAAAAGCACAAAGCATGCATGCATACATGATTATGACGAACAAATAAGCAACATAAAATGCAATCTTAAGTGCTATGGTCCTCCGAATGGACCTGCCTGGTGATGGTATCTGTAATAAAATAAATGCCTGTATGGTAAACGTGCTGCATGCAAATTCGTGCAGCAGCTATAATGCTTAACAGTCTTAGCGTTGCTATGAAGCTGTGAGGCTTCTGTGCGGCAGTCTAGTGACAGCATAGGGTTGTCACAATGGTGGCCGTGATCACCGTGGTATACATTATTACAGCATGACTAGGTGCTGGCCAAGCCACAGTGTTGGTAGATAGAACAGAATAGTGGGCGCGCACGTAGAAAAACCGGCATTATGCCGCTGTTCGTGGCGCGTCGATGAATTAAAAAACAAAACACAAAGACACAGAAAACAGGAAGCAGCGCTTATAATTACACTATGGTTGAGAGTGAGTGGCTGATCGGGGCTCGAGAGGAGTTCGCTCCTATAAACGACTCTGGTAGGAGAAAGAAAGCATGTGAGTGGTAAGAATAATGAAAGCTCACGGTATGCTTGTGAATGTAGCCCATAGCGCAACCTTACTTGATCTCAGAGCGAACCCGCTAAGAACCTATTGTGGTCTCTCGTCGTCCCGGATGAGAATGGGGGCCGGAGTGGGCTCGGTTAATAAAGATGTTGGAGCCATGGAGTACGTGCCGGTGTGAGCGTCGGGGGGCCGGGCTGGGCAAGGCTGAAGCGAGAGAGGCGTATGCGCATGTGTGGGTTAGAGTAGGTGCTCTCTCTGCATGTGCGTACGGGCTTCAAGTGTGTCTGAAGGTGCGCATGCGCAGTTGGCAGCATGTCGCGTATGAAACGAGCGCTCTGACTTGGTGGTAATAGTGCTGAAGTAAAATTACTATAATAAAGCAGAGTAGCGAAAGTAGAGCGCTCTGACATATCTGAAATAATGCTGAGATAAAGCAAGAATATGAAGCGTAGATTTAGGATACGCGCATGTATGGCTTAGAGTGGGTACTCTTTTTGCATGTGCGCTCAGGCTACAAGTGTGTCTGAAAGTGCGCATGCGCAGTCGACAGCATGTGGCGCAAGAGACGAGCTGACTTCTTAGCAATAGTGCTAAGATGGAAACGCTGTAATAAAGCAGAGTTACAAGAGTAGAGCGCTCTGACATACCTGAAATAGTGCTAAGATATGAAGTGTGGACACTGAACTTAGGATATGCAAAGGTACAATGTTCAGTGGAGAGCACATGCCGTATGAGGGAAGCATGGCAAAGGAATAAAGTGATTGTGCTGAAGGGCTGGAATCCAAGGGTTCTGCAGATGTGTCCTGTTTTTCATAGGGTAGGAGGAGCAGGTATGCCATAAGTGGCGGGGGCTCTGGGATCTCTCAGCGAGGTTATGTTAGCCATAAATGTGCTTGGTGCCAAAAATTGGCGGCTGGGTGTTGTGATGCTGTGTCTAGAGCCTTCTGAGACTATTCCAGGGGATATTGTCGTTCAAGCCAGTAATGTGGCTTGACAGACGATATATCCATCTTTGTTCTTTCTCAAGTAGGCGGCTTTGGATATTGGGTAAATTGGGGTCTAGTGCTTCTATGACTACCCATCTCATATCATTGGTCGTATGGCCTGTCTCTAGAAAGTGGTTTGTCATTCTGGTAGTATTTTTCTTGCACCGTATGGTGCTGCGGTGTTCGCAAATCCTGGTTTTGATTTTTCGGTTCGTCATGCCGATGTACGTAAGGTTACATGGGCAGACGATACGGTATATGACATGTTCAGTGTTACAGTTGGTGTGTTTTCTTAGCTCCCATGTCTTTCCCGGTTCCAGGGTGAGGTTTTTACAGTCTCAGTAATATGACACACACTGCAATTCCCACACGGGTAATGGCCCGTGATACTTGGGAGCCCCCAGGCATTGAGAACTGTGCTAGTGGGTCTTTGTGGTCGTGTTGGTCTGGTGGACACTATGGCATCTTTTATTGATCTTGCTCTCTTGTTGGAGAGGAGTGGTGGTGCCCAATCGAGGTTGCCTGTCTTCAGTATTTTCCAGTGTTTCCGGATGATCTGTGAGACTTTATTGGTCACAGTATTGTAAGTTGTCACACATGTAAGTGGCACTGGAGTGGGATCTCGTGTCTGTGTTTCGATGAGTGCTTCCCGGTTTTGGTTTCTGGCCCTCTTGTTGGCTTTGTTGGTAATGCATTTGGGATATCCACGTTGGTGTAATTTTGTACTCAGGTCTATGGCTTGAGACTTATAGTCCTTGATTTCACTACAGTTTCTGCATAGCCTGAGTTATTGGCCATATGGGAGGTTTTCGCGAAGTGGTCTAGGATGGAAGCTGGTGAAATGGAGTAGAGAGTTACGGGCAGTCAGTTTGAAGTGTGTTTTACTCTTGAGACCGCCTCCTGCTGCTGCAATATCTAAGTCCAAGAATGTGGTCTGTTGTCTGTGGGAATTGTATGTAAAGCGAAGGTTGGGATCGCATGTATTGAGTCAGTCACAAAATGTATTGAGGGATTCGCTTGTTCCTTCCCAGATTAAAAAGATATCGTCAATGTAGCGCTTGTAGAATTTGATTTGAGGAATTCGTGGTTGATCGTTGTGTAGTAGGTATTGGGACTCAAAATCATACACATACAGGCCTGCTACACTGGGAGCAAAAATGCTTCCCATGGAAGTCCCGTGCTTCTGGAGGTAGATTCTGCCTTCATATTCAAAGAAGTTTTCTTTGAGTGCAAGTGTTGCACATTCTAGAACAAAGGATACGGAAGTTCGGTATTGCCAATTGGAGTTGTTCAGGGTGCTTTCTAGTACCCTGAGAGTGTCATCTTGTGGGAGGCTGGTGTATAAGCTCTCCACATCAAGGCACACCAACAGTGAAGTATTGGGGTCATATGGAAGGGCCGTTATTAGGCCTAGTAGGTCTTTAGTGTCTTTCAGATAGGTGCTGGTTGCTTGTACCAGGGGTTGTAGGAAGTAGTCGCAATAGCGAGACAAAGGTTCTAATAATGATCCAATCCCTGAAACAATAGGGCGTCCCGGCGGTGGTATTTTGTTTTTATGGGTTTTTGGGACAATGTAGAAATAAGGTATTTTACCTGGCGTGTTAATCAGGAATTTGGCCTCACTCTTGGTGATCAGGCTTCTCACCTCTGCATCTTCTACAAGGGTGAGAATGCGTGTTTTCAGTGCTATACTTGGATCCTTAGCCAATCGTTCATAGTTTTTCGTGTCATTGAGTAACCGGTCACATTCACGGTGGTAATCTGCTTTGTTGAGTATGACAGTGCCCCCGCCTTTGTCGGCTGGTTTTATTATGATCTCGGTGTTGTTTTTCAGTGATTGTAGAGCCAGGCGTTCTAGTCGGCTCGTGTTCTGGAAAGTGTTGGGTTCTTCCAATGCTTCAATCTCTTTGAACACTGTCTGTTCATACACAAGTATTTCTGGAGGTACTGTGCTCGATGGTGGGATGAACGTTGATTTGGCTCTAAAGGGAGTGTCCCCTGTGTTTCAGGATCCTGTTGGGAGGGAGAGTTCTCAAAGAAAGCTTTTAGCTTCATTTTACGGAAGAACTCTGCTAACTCACAGTGTAATAGAAATTTGTCGAGTCTCGCTGTGGGAGCATAGCCAAGTCCTTTCTCTAGGACTGCTTTTTCTGCTGGTGTTAGGGCATGTGTGGAGAGGTTGGTGATAAGGCTCAGCGTGTGCTCGGGCCTGGTTGTTGGTCTCGTGTTTTGCTCCTTGTCAGTGCTCCTTGTTGTGGGTCGTCTTCCCAGTGTACCTGGTTCCCTCTGCGTCTCCTTCCGCGTCCATGTCGGCCTCTTCCTAAAAAGGTTGCTGTCGATTTGGGTTCATGTATGGTGGTGGTGGTCCAAAAGGCGTATTCCAACCGTATCCGAAATGTGGGTGCATTGGGGGATACATGGGAGGGTATTGTAAATTAGGTCCTGGTGGTCCTTGGATCCACGGTTGTTGCCAACTCATGTGTCCCCCCCTTCCTTGTTGTCGTCTACGATAACTGCCCGTGCTGGAGCCGCTACTTCCCGATGAGTCATCTTCGGACGATGCGCCTGAAGTGTCCGCTCTCGTAGGTGGTTGGTAGTCGGCTTCCGCATATGGGTAGGTTTTGGCATAGGAGAATCTTTTCAGGTCCTTCTGAAATTTGTTGATTTTGCTTTGAGTAAGGCCCTCTTTATATTCATTTATTTCCTTATTAGTTTCGTCAAGCCGTTTTTTGTATGAGGAAAGTGTGGCTTTGAAATGAGTTTCTGTTGATTGTGTCTCGATGATGTAGGCGTCTGAGAGGCGTTTGGATGTTTGGATGATAAGGATCATCCAGTCGCGTGTGCAGCGCCCTGCTATTTGGGCCCAATCTTTTCGAAAGATGGCATCCTCTAGAAAGATACGTGGGGCATTGGTGACGATTAATCCTCTGGGCGCTGTGTTGTTCCGTAAGTATTCGGTTAGGATTACCCCAAGAAGTATAGTTCTGATCCGATTACGTTTCTTTTCATTGAGGCTTTCCCAGTCAGCAGTCTGTGCGATGGAAGATGCCATATTGAAATCCGCCAATAATGGAGGGTTATCCAGGATATTGTTAACGTCGTCCAGAGTGAACCCTAGACCAGGATTCTCAGCCATAGTGGCAAAGCGTGCTTCGTGTGGAGTTAAAAACGAAAAGATGGGATAGCTCTCGCAGCTGTGCGCTGTGAACAGTATCGGAAACAATGGGAGAGCAAGGGAAGGAGAGGGTGCGTCCGTATCCCCTGTATCATATGTATTAAACAACTATGGACGAACCCTGTCTATGTCTGGCACCATCACTGGTAGGCAGTGTTAGAACCCACTGGGCTTGTTAAAGACCCTCACACACCAACCTAGTGGGTGTCATGCTTCATCATTGGGGTCCCAACCGGGTGGCCGAATGCCCCCCGGTTGTGCTACGACGCCTGATTACAGCGGAGCTGGTGTAGTGCAAAGATGTGATGTGAATTAAAAATATCTCTGAGAATCCTTGCCTCTTTATATTTATTACTGGCGGCTCAGGATATCGTTAAAAATTATGTGTGATGCAACTAAAAAGAAATAATTATCTTGTAGTTGGCTATGTGATGGGTCTACATGTTTCAGCCCGCACGAGGAAGTAAGAGGGGCTTTCTTCAGGACCGTGGAAATAAAGTGAGTGGCAAAAACTGTGTCGCCACGTGAAAAGTGCAAAAAGTAAAAGAGTACCTACACACGCGCTAAGGTGTGTGGACTGCGTGTCTACGTACTTACGGACACGTATATGAAGAAGAACCTGTGGATAAAAAAGCACAAAGCATGCATGCATACATGATTATGACGAACAAATAAGCAACATAAAATGCAATCTTAAGTGATATGGTCCTCCGAATGGACCTGCCTGGTGATGGTATCTGTAATAAAATACATGCCTGTATGGTAAACGTGCTGCATGCAAATTCGTGCAGCAGCTATAATGCTTAACAGTCTTAGCGTTGCTATGAAGCTGTGAGGCTTCTGTGCGGCAGTCTAGTGACAGCATAGGGTTGTCACAATGGTGGCCGTGATCACCGTGGTATACATTATTACAGCGTGACTAGGTGCTGGCCAAGCCACAGTGTTGGTAGATAGAACAGAATAGTGGGCACGCACGTAGAAAAACCGGCATTATGCCGCTGTTCGTGGCGCGTCGATGAATTAAAAAACAAAACACAAAAAACACAGAAAACAGGAAGCAGCGCTTATAATTACACTATGGTTGAGAGTGAGTGGCTGATCGGGGCTCGAGAGGAGTTCGCTCCTATAAACGACTCTGGTAGGAGAAAGAAAGCATGTGAGTGGTAAGAATAATGAAAGCTCACGGTATGCTTGTGAATGTAGCCCATAGCGCAACCTTACTTGATCTCAGAGCGAACCCGCTAAGAAACTATTGTGGTCTCTCCTCGTCCCGGATGAGAATGGGGGCCGGAGTGGGCTCGGTTAATAAAGATGTTGGAGCCATGGAGTACGTGCCGGTGTGAGCGTCGGGGGGCCGGGCTGGGCAAGGCTGAAGCGAGAGAGGCGTATGCGCATGTGTGGGTTAGAGTAGGTGCTCTCTCTGCATATGCGTACGGGCTTCAAGTGTGTCTGAAGGTGCGCATGCGCAGTCAGCAGCATGTCGCGTATGAAACGAGCGCTCTGACTTGGTGGTAATAGTGCTGAAGTAAAATTACTATAATAAAGCAGAGTAGCGAAAGTAGAGCGCTCTGATATATCTGAAATAATGCTGAGATAAAGCAAGAATATGAAGCGTAGATTTAGGATACGCGCATGTATGGCTTAGAGTGGGTACTCTTTTTGCATGTGCGCTCAGGCTACAAGTGTGTCTGAAAGTGCGCATGCGAGGTCGACAGCATGTGGCGCAAGAGACGAGCTGACTTCTTAGCAATAGTGCTAAGATGGAAACGCTGTAATAAAGCAGAGTTACAAGAGTAGAGCGCTCTGACATACCTGAAATAGTGCTAAGATATGAAGTGTGGACACTGAACTTAGGATATACAAAGGTACAATGTTCAGTGGAGAGCACATGCCGTATGAGGGAAGCATGGCAAAGGAATAAAGTGATTGTGCTGAAGGGCTGGAATCCAAGGGTTCTGCAGATGTGTCCTGTTTTTCATAGGGTAGGAGGAGCAGGTATGCCATAAGTGGCGGGGGGCTCTGGGATCTCTCAGCGAGGTTATGTTAGCCATAAATGTGCTTGGTGCCAAAAATTGGCGGCTGGGTGTTGTGATGCTGTGTCTAGAGCCTTCTGAGACTATTCCAGGGATATTGTCGTTCAAGCCAGTAATGTGGCTTGACAGACGATATATCCATCTTTGTTCTTTCTCAAGTAGGCGGCTTTGGATATTGGGTAAATTGGGGTCTAGTGCTTCTATGACTACCCATCTCATATCATTGGTCGTATGGCCTGTCTCTAGAAAGTGGTTTGTCATTCTGGTAGTATTTTTCTTGCACCGTATGGTGCTGCGGTGTTCGCAAATCCTGGTTTTGATTTTTCAGTTCATCATGCCGATGTACGTAAGGTTACATGGGCAGACGATACGGTATATGACATGTTCAGTGTTACAGTTGGTGTGTTTTCTTAGCTCCCATGTCTTTCCCGGTTCCAGGGTGAGGTTTTTACAGTCTCAGTAATATGACACACACTGCAATTCCCACACGGGTAATGGCCCGTGATACTTGGGAGCCCCCAGGCATTGAGAACTGTGCTAGTGGGTCTTTGTGGTCGTGTTGGTCTGGTGGACACTATGGCATCTTTTATTGATCTTGCTCTCTTGTTGGAGAGGAGTGGTGGTGCCCAATCGAGGTTGCCTGTCTTCAGTATTTTCCAGTGTTTCCGGATGATCTGTGAGACTTTATTGGTCACAGTATTGTAAGTTGTCACACATGTAAGTGGCACTGGAGTGGGATCTCGTGTCTGTGTTTCGATGAGTGCTTCCCGGTTTTGGTTTCTGGCCCTCTTGTTGGCTTTGTTGGTAATGCATTTGGGATATCCACGTTGGTGTAATTTTGTACTCAGGTCTATGGCTTGAGACTTATAGTCCTTGATTTCACTACAGTTTCTGCGTAGCCTGAGGTATTGGCCATATGGGAGGTTTTCGCGAAGTGGTCTAGGATGGAAGCTGGTGAAATGGAGTAGAGTTACGGGCAGTCGGTTTGAAGTGTGTTTTACTCTTGAGACCGCCTCCTGCTGCTGCAATATCTAAGTCCAAGAATGTGGTCTGTTGTCTGTGGGAATTGTATGTAAAGCGAAGGTTGGGATCGCATGTATTGAGCCAGTCACAAAATGTATTGAGGGATTCGCTTGTTCCTTCCCAGATTAAAAAGATATCGTCAATGTAGCGCTTGTAGAATTTGATTTGAGGAATTCGTGGTTGATCGTTGTGTAGTAGGTATTGGGACTCAAAATCATACACATACAGGCCTGCTACACTGGGAGCAAAAACGCTTCCCATGGAAGTCCCGTGCTTCTGGAGGTAGATTCTGCCATCATATTCAAAGAAGTTTTCTTTGAGTGCAAGTGTTGCACATTCTAGAACAAAGGATACGGAAGTTCGGTATTTGCCAATTGGAGTTGTTCAGGGTGCTTTCTAGTACCCTGAGAGTGTCATCTTGTGGGAGGCTGGTGTATAAGCTCTCCACATCAAGGCACACCAACAGTGAAGTATTGGGGTCATATGGAAGGGCCGTTATTAGGCCTAGTAGGTCTTTAGTGTCTTTCAGATAGGTGCTGGTTGCTTGCACCAGGGGTTGTACGAAGTAGTCGCAATAGCGAGACAAAGGTTCTAATAATGATCCAATCCCTGAAACAATAGGGCGTCCCGGCGGTGGTATTTTGTTTTTATGGGTTTTTGGGACAATGTAGAAATAAGGTATTTTACCTGGCGTGTTAATCAGGAATTTGGCCTCACTCTTGGTGATCAGGCTTCTCACCTCTGCATCTTCTACAAGGGTGTGAATGCGTGTTTTCAGTGCTATACGTGGATCCTTAGCCAATCGTTCATAGTTTTTCGTGTCATTGAGTAACCGGTCACATTCACGGTGGTAATCTGCTTTGTTGAGTATGACAGTGCCCCCGCCTTTGTCGGCTGGTTTTATTATGATCTCGGTGTTGTTTTTCAGTGATTGTAGAGCCAGGCGTTCTAGTCGGCTCGTGTTCTGGAAAGTGTTGGGTTCTTCCAATGCTTCAATCTCTTTGAATACTGTCTGTTCATACACGAGTATTTCTGGAGGTACTGTGCTCGATGGTGGGATGAACGTTGATTTGGCTCTAAAGGGAGTGTCCCCTTGTGTTTCAGGATCCTGTTGGGAGGGAGAGTTCTCAAAGAAAGCTTTTAGCTTCAGTTTACGGAAGAACTCTGCTAACTCACAGTATAATAGAAATTTGTCGAGTCTCGCTGTGGGAGCATAGCCAAGTCCTTTCTCTAGGACTGCTTTTTCTGCTGGTGTTAGGGCATGTGTGGAGAGGTTGGTGATAAGGCTCAGCGTGTGCTCGGGCCTGGTTGTTGGTCTCGTGTTTTGCTCCTTGTCAGTGCTCCTTGTTGTGGGTCGTCTTCCCAGTGTACCTGGTTCCCTCTGCGTCTCATTCCGCGTCCATGTGGGCCTCTTCCTAAAAAAGGTTGCTGTCGATTTGGGTTCATGTATGGTGGTGGTGGTCCAAAAGGCGTATTCCAACCGTATCCGAAATGTGGGTGCATTGGGGGATACATGGGAGGGTATTGTAAATTAGGTCCTGGTGGTCCTTGGATCCACGGTTGTTGCCAACTCATGTGTCCCCCCTTCCTTGTTGTCGTCTCACGATAACTGCCCGTGCTGGAGCCGCTACTTGCCGATGAGTCATCTTCGGACGATGCGCCTGAAGTGTCCGCTCTCGTAGGTGGTTGGTAGTCGGCTTCCGCATATGGGTAGGTTTTGGCATAGGAGAATCTTTTCAGGTCCTTCTGAAATTTGTTGATTTTGCTTTGAGTAAGGCCCTCTTTATATTCATTTATTTCCTTATTAGTTTCGTCAAGCCGTTTTTTGTATGAGGAAAGTGTGGCTTTGAAATTAGTTTCTGTTGATTGTATCTCGATGATGTAGGCGTCTGAGAGGCGTTTGGATGTTTGGTTGATAAGGATCATCCAGTCGCGTGTGCAGCGCCATGCTATTTGGGCCCAATCTTTTCGAAAGATGGCATCCTCTAGAAAGATACGTGGGGCATTGGTGACGATTAATCCTCTGGGCGCCGTGTTGTTCCGTAAGTATTCGGTTAGGATTACCCCATGAAGTATAGTTCTGATCCGATTACGTTTCTTTTCATTGAGGCTTTCCCAGTCAGCAGTCTGTGCGATGGAAGATGCCATATTGAAATCCGCCAATAATGGAGGGTTATCCAGGATATTGTTAACGTCGTCCAGAGTGAACCCTAGACCAGGATTCTCAGCCATAGTGGCAAAGCATGCATCGTTTGGAGTTAAAAACGAAAAGATGAGATAGCTCTCGCAGCTGTGCGCTGTGAACAGTATCGGAAACAATGGGAGAGCAAGGGAAGGAGAGGGTGCGTCCGTATCCCCTGTATCATATGTTTTAAACAACTATGGACGAACCCTGTCTATGTGTGGCACCATCACTGGTAGGCAGTGTTAGAACCCACTGGGCTTGTTAAAAGACCCCTCACACACCAACCTAGTTGGTGTCATGCTTCATCATTGGGGTCCCAACCGGGTGGCCGAATGCCCCCCGGTTGTGCTACGACGCCTGATTACAGCAGAGCTGGTGTAGTGCAAAGATGTGATGTGAATTAAAAATATCTCTGAGAATCCTTACCTCTTTATATTTATTACTGGCGGCTCAGGATATCGTTAAAAAATTATGTGTGATGCAACTAAAAAAGAAATAATTAGCTTGTAGTTGGCTATGTGATGGGTCTACATGTTTCAGCCCGCACGAGGAAGTAAGAGGGGCTTTCTTCAGGACCGTGGAAATAAAGTGAGTGGCAAAAACTGTGTCGCCACGTGAAAAGTGCAAAAAGTAAAAGAGTACCTACACACGCGCTAAGGTGTGTGGACTGCGTGTCTACGTACTTACGGACACGTATATGAAGAAGAACCTGTGGATAAAAAGCACAAAGCATTCATGCATACATGATTATGACGAACAAATAAGCAACATAAAATGCAATCTTAAGTGCTATGGTCCTCCGAATGGACCTGCCTGGTGATGGTATCTGTAATAAAATACATGCCTCTATGGTAAACGTGCTGCATGCAAATTCGTGCAGCAGCTATAATGCTTAACAGTCTTAGCGTTGCTATGAAGCTGTGAGGTTCTGTGCGGCAGTCTAGTGACAGCATAGGGTTGTCACAATGGTGGCCGTGATCACCGTGGTATACATTATTACAGCGTGACTAGGTGCTGGCCAAGCCACAGTGTTGGTAGATAGAACAGAATAGTGGGCGCGCACGTAGAAAAACCGGCATTATGCCGCTGTTCGTGGCACATCGATGAATTAAAAAACAAAACACAAAAAACACAGAAAACAGGAAGCAGCGCTTATAATTACACTATGGTTGAGAGTGAGTGGCTGATCGGGGCTCGAGAGGAGTTCGCTCCTATAAACGACTCTGGTAGGAGAAAGAAAGCATGTGAGTGGTAAGAATAATGAAAGAATCAATCAACAAACGGGGGAATGAGGGGCTTTTTATAGAGGTCCAACATAAATGCCCAGTCAGATACTGTAATCTAAAGGTATGTAGTTCCTCTTATAGTGGTGCCTAGGAGAAAAGGTGTGAGCCAAACCACCATCGTTTGTAATTACAACCTCGGTGGAGTAAGGTGTGGGGAGGAGAATAGGGGAAATTCCTTATTTCGGAACTAGGGTCCTCACACACCTAGCAAGCTAGGTGTCATGCTTCATCATATGGACCTGCTCCTCGTCGGGTCGGCGCTGCAATACCCAACGGGCACCCTTAAAAGGGGCTCTTTCGCGGAGATCTTTTGTTCCTTGCCGTATGATGAAGTGCGGGTGTGTGTGATGCAGTGCGAGTGTGTGGGCCAAGGGGTGTAGATATCGTGCAGGGATAATTTAAAAGAAGTAGGACAGTCCAAATAATACTTTTATTCTGGCTGGCTATCCACTTCGTTAAAAATGAATAAACAGAGTGGCAGCCTATCTAACTCAAAGGTTTAGTTCAGGCTATGTCCAACTCTACAGGTCAACATGTTTCTTGCCTAATGGTCAGGTTGATCCGTGGCAATTCTTCAGGACCTACTCAGTGAATCTATCTACACAATGTGATGTGGTCAGTAACTACCTACCACATGTTCACACTACGTATCAAAATGCTGTAGTGTATTCAATTAATCTCTCTACAATGAGGGAGTCACTCCAGTCGGCACCAAGCACATTTATGGCTAACATAACCTCGCTGAGAGATCCCAGAGCCCCCCACCACTTATGGCATACCTGATCCTCCTACCCTATGAAAAACAGGACACATCTGCAGAACCCTTGGATTCCAGCCCTTCAGCACAATCACTTTATTCCTTTGCCATGCTTCCCTCATACGGCATGTGCTCTCCACTGAACATTGTACCTTTGCATATCCTAAGTTCAGTGTCCACACTTCATATCTTAGCACTATTTCAGGTATGTCAGAGCGCTCTACTCTTGTAACTCTGCTTTATTACAGCGTTTCCATCTTAGCACTATTGCTAAGAAGTCAGCTCGTCTCTTGCGCCACATGCTGTCGACTGCGCATGCGCACTTTCAGACACACTTGTAGCCTGAGCGCACATGCAAAAAGAGTACACACTCTAAGCCATACATGCGCGTATCCTAAATCTACGCTTCATATTCTTGCTTTATCTCAGCATTATTTCAGATATGTCAGAGCGCTCTACTTTCGCTACTCTGCTTTATTATAGTAATTTTACTTCAGCACTATTACCACCAAGTCAGAGTGCTCGTTTCATACGCGACATGCTGCCGACTGCGCATGCGCACCTTCAGACACACTTGAAGCCCGTACGCACATGCAGAGAGAGCACCTACTCTAACCCACACATTCGCATACGCCTCTCTCGCTTCAGCCTTGCCCAGCCTGGCCCCCCGACGCTCACACCGGCACGTACTCCATGGCTCCAACATCTTTATTAACCGAGCCCACTCCGTCCCCCATTTTCATCCGGGACGACGAGAGACCACAATAGGTTCTTAGCGGGTTCACTCTGAGATCAAGTAAGGTTGCGCTATGGGCTACATTCACAAGCATACCGTGAGCTTTCATTATTCTTACCACTCACATGCTTTCTTTCTCCTACCAGAGTCGTTTATAGGAGCGAACTCCTACACTGTGGCTTGGCCAGCACCTAGTCACGCTGTAATAATGTATACCACGGTGATCACGGTCACCATTGTGACAACCCTATGCTGTCACTAGACTGCCGCACAGAAGCCTCACAGCTTCATAGCAACGCTAAGACTGTTAAGCATTATAGCTGCTGCACGAATTTGCATGCAGCACGTTTACCGTACAGGCATGTATTTATTACAGATACCATCACCAGGCAGGTCCATTCGGAGGACCATAGCACTTAAGATTGCATTTTATGTTGCTTATTTGTTCGTCATAATCATGTATGCATGCATGCTTTGTGCTTTTTTATCCACAGGGTCTTGTTCATATACGTGTCCGTAAGTACGTAGACACGCAGTCCACACACCTTAGCGCGTATGTAGGTACTCTTTTACTTTTTGCACTTTTCACGTGGTGACACAGTTTTTGCCACTCACTTTATTTCCACGGTCCTGAAGAAAGCCCCTCTTACTTCCTCGTGCGGGCTGAAACATGTAGACCCATCACATAGCCAACTACAAGATAATTATTTCTTTTTAGTTGCATCACACATAATTTTTTACGATATCCTGAGCCGCCAGTAATAAATATAAAGAGGCAAGGATTCTCAGAGATATTTTTAATTCACATCACATCTTTGCACTACACCAGCTCCGCTGTAATCAGGCGTCGTAGCACAACCGGGGGGCATTCGGCCACCCGGTTGGGACCCCAATGATGCATGACACCAACTAGGTTGGTGTGTGAGGGGTCTTTTAACAAGCCCAGTGGGTTCTAACACTGCCTACCAGTGATGGTGCCACACATAGACAGGGTTCGTCCATAGTTGTTTAATACATATGATACAGGGGATACGGACGCACCCTCTCCTTCCCTTGCTCTCCCATTGTTTCCGATACTGTTCACAGCGCACAGCTGCGAGAGCTATCTCATCTTTTCGTTTTTAACTCCACACGAAGCACGCTTTGCCACTATGGCTGAGAATCCTGGTCTAGGGTTCACTCTGGACGACGTTAACAATATCCTGGATAACCCTCCATTATTGGCGGATTTCAATATGGCATCTTCCATCGCACAGACTGCTGACTGGGAAAGCCTCAATGAAAAGAAACGTAATCGGATCAGAACTATACTTCATGGGTAATCCTAACCGAATACTTACGGAACAACACGGCGCCCAGAGGATTAATCGTCACCAATGCCCCACGTATCTTTCTAGAGGATGCCATCTTTCGAAAAGATTGGGCCCAAATAGCATGGCGCTGCACACGCGACTGGATGATCCTTATCATCCAAACATCCAAACGCCTCTCAGACCCCTACATCATCGAGATACAATCAACAGAAACTCATTTCAAAGCCAGACTTTCCTCATACAAAAAACGGCTTGACGAAACTAATAAGGAAATAAATGAATATAAAGAGGGCCTTACTCAAAGCAAAATCAACAAATTTCAGAAGGACCTGAAAAGATTCTCCTATGCCAAAACCTACCCATATGCGGAAGCCGACTACCAACCACCTTCGAGAGCGGACACTTCAGGCGCATCGTCCGAAGATGACTCATCGGCAAGTAGCGGCTCCAGCACGGGCAGTTATCGTAGACGACAACAAGGAAGGGGGGACACATGAGTTGGCAACAACCGTGGATCCAAGGACCACCAGGACCTAATTTACAATACCCTCCCATGTATCCCCCAATGCACCCACATTTCGGATACGGTTGGAATACGCCTTTTGGACCACCACCACCATACATGAACCCAAATCGACAGCAACCTTTTTAGGAAGAGGCCCACATGGACGCGGAAGGAGACGCAGAGGGAACCAGGTACACTGGGAAGACGACCCACAACAAGGAGCACTGACAAGGAGCAAAACACGAGACCAACAACCAGGCCCGAGCACACGCTGAGCCTTATCACCAACCTCTCCACACATGCCCTAACACCAGCAGAAAAAGCAGTCCTAGAGAAAGGACTTGGCTATGCTCCCACAGCGAGACTCGACAAATTTCTATTACACTGTGAGTTAGCAGAGTTCTTCCGTAAACTGAAGCTAAAAGCTTTCTTTGAGAACTCTCCCTCCCAACAGGATCCTGAAACACAAGGGGACACTCCCTTTAGAGCCAAATCAACGTTCATCCCACCATCGAGCACAGTACCTCCAGAAATACTCGTGTATGAACAGACAGTGTTCAAAGAGATTGAAGCATTGGAAGAACCCAACACTTTCCAGAACACGAGCCGACTAGAACGCCTGGCTCTACAATCACTGAAAAACAACACCGAGATCATAATAAAACCAGCCGACAAAGGCGGGGGCACTGTCACACTCAACAAAGCAGATTACCACCGTGAATGTGACCGGTTACTCAATGACACGAAAAACTATGAACGATTGGCTAAGGATCCAAGTATAGCACTGAAAACACGCATTCACACCCTTGTAGAAGGCCTAATAACGGCCCTTCCATATGACCCCAATACTTCACTGTTGGTGTGCCTTGATGTGGAGAGCTTATACACCAGCCTCCCACAAGATGACACTCTCAGGGTACTAGAAAGCACGCTGAACAACTCCAATTGGCAATACCGAACTTCCGTATCCTTTGTTCTAGAATGTGCAACACTTGCACTCAAAGAAAACTTCTTTGAATATGAAGGCAGAATCTACCTCCAGAAGCACGGGACTTCCATGGGAAGCGTTTTTGCTCCCAGTGTAGCAGGCCTGTATGTGTATGATTTTGAGTCCCAATACCTACTACACCACGTTCAACCACGAATTCCTCAAATCAAATTCTACAAGCGCTACATTGACGATATCTTTTTAATCTGGGAAGGAACAAGCGAATCCCTCAATACATTTTGTGACTGGCTCAATACATGCGATCCCAACCTTCGCTTTACATACAATTCCCACAGACAACAGACCACATTCTTGGACTTAGATATTGCAGCAGCAGGAGGCGGTCTCAAGAGTAAAACACACTTCAAACCGACTGCCCGTAACTCTCTACTCCATTTCACCAGCTTCCATCCTAGACCACTTCGCGAAAACCTCCCATATGGCCAATACCTCAGGCTACGCAGAAACTGTAGTGAAATCAAGGACTATAAGTCTCAAGCCATAGACCTGAGTACAAAATTACACCAACGTGGATATCCCAAATGCATTACCAACAAAGCCAACAAGAGGGCCAGAAACCAAAACCGGGAAGCACTCATCGAAACACAGACACGAGATCCCACTCCAGTGCCACTTACATGTGTGACAACTTACAATACTGTGACCAATAAAGTCTCACAGATCATCCGGAAACACTGGAAAATACTGAAGACAGGCAACCTCCATTGGGCACCACCACTCCTCTCCAACAAGAGAGCAAGATCAATAAAAGATGCCATAGTGTCCACCAGACCAACACGACCACAAAGACCCACTAGCACAGTTCTCAATGCCTGGGGGCTCCCAAGTATCACGGGCCATTACCCGTGTGGGAATTGCAGTGTGTGTCATATTACTGAGACTGTAAATGACACCCTGGAACCGGGAAAGACATGGGAGCTAAGAAAACACACCAACTGTAACACTGAACATGTCATATACCGTATCGTCTGCCCATGTAACCTTACGTACATCGGCATGACGAACCGAAAAATCAAAACCAGGATTTGCGAAAACCGCAGCACCATACGGTGCAAGAAAAATACTACCAGAATGACAAACCACTTTCTAGAGACAGGCCATACGACCAATGATATGAGATGGGTAGTCATAGAAGCACTAGACCCCAATTTACCCAATATCCAAAGCTGCCTACTTGAGAAAGAACAAAGATGGATATATCGTCTGTCAAGCCACATTACTGGCTTGAACGACAATATCCCCTGGAATAGTCTCAGAAGGCTCTAGACACAGCATCACAACACCCAGCCGCCAATTTTTGGCACCAAGCACATTTATGGCTAACATAACCTCGCTGAGAGATCCCAGAGCCCCCGCCACTTATGGCATACCTGCTCCTCCTACCCTATGAAAAACAGGACACATCTGCAGAACCCTTGGATTCCAGCCCTTCAGCACAATCACTTTATTCCTTTGCCATGCTTCCCTCATACGGCATGTGCTCTCCACTGAACATTGTACCTTTGCATATCCTAAGTTCAGTGTCCACACTTCATATCTTAGCACTATTTCAGGTATGTCAGAGCGCTCTACTCTTGTAACTCTGCTTTATTACAGCGTTTCCATCTTAGCACTATTGCTAAGGAGTCAGCTCGTCTCTTGCGCCACATGCTGTCGACTGCGCATGCGCACTTTCAGACACACTTGTAGCCTGAGCGCACATGCAAAAAGAGTACCCACTCTAAGCCATACATGCGCTTATCCTAAATCTACGCTTAATATTCTTGCTTTATCTCAGCATTATTTCAGATATGTCAGAGCGCTCTACTTTCGCTACTCTGCTTTATTATAGTAATTTTACTTCAGCACTATTACCACCAAGTCAGAGCGCTCGTTTCATACGCGACATTCTGCCGACTGCTCATGCGCACCTTCAGACACACTTGAAGCCCATACGCACATGCAGAGAGAGCACCTACTCTAACCCACACATGCGCATACGCCTCTCTCGCTTGAGCCTTGCCCAGCCCGGCCCCCCGACGCTCACACCGGCACGTACTCCATGGCTCCAACATCTTTATTAACCGAGCCCATTCCGGCCCCCATTCTCATCCGGGACGACGAGAGACCACAATAGGTTCTTAGCGGGTTCGCTCTGAGATCAAGTAAGGTTGCGCTATGGGCTACATTCACAAGCATACCGTGAGCTTTCATTATTCTTACCACTCACATGCTTTCTTTCTCCTACCAGAGTCGTTTATAGGAGTGAACTCCTCTCGAGCCCCGATCAGCCACTCACTCTCAACCATAGTGTAATTATAAGCTCTGCTTCCTGTTTTCTGTGTTTTTTGTGTTTTGTTTTTTAATTCATCGACGCGCCACGAACAGCGGCATAATGCCGGTTTTTCTACGTGCGCGCCCACTATTCTGTTCTATCTACCAACACTGTGGCTTGGCCAGCACCTAGTCACGCTGTAATAATGTATACCACGGTGATCACGGCCACCATTGTGACAACCCTATGATGTCACTAGACTGCCGCACAGAAGCCTCACAGCTTCATAGCAACGCTAAGACTGTTAAGCATTATAGCTGCTGCACGAATTTGCATGCAGCACGTTTACCATACAGGCATGTATTTTATTACAGATACCATCACCAGGCAGGTCCATTCGGAGGACCATAGCACTTAAGATTGCATTTTATGTTGCTTATTTGTTCGTCATAATCATGTATGCATGCATGCTTTGTGCTTTTTTTATCCACAGGTTCTTCTTCATATACGTGTCCGTAAGTACGTAGACACGCAGTCCACACACTTTAGCGCGTGTGTAGGTACTCTTTTACTTTTTGCACTTTTCACGTGGCGACACAGTTTTTGCCACTCACTTTATTTCCACGGTCCTGAAGAAAGCCCTCTTACTTCCTCGTGTGGGCTGAAACATGTAGACCCATCACATAGCCAACTACAAGATAATTATTTCTTTTTAGTTGCATCACACATAATTTTTTAACGATATCCTGAGCCGCCAGTAATAAATATAAAGAGGCAAGGATTCTCAGAGATATTTTTAATTCACATCACATCTTTGCACTACACCAGCTCCGCTGTAATCAGGCGTCGTAGCACAACCGGGGGGCATTCGGCCACCTGGTTGGGACCCCAATGATGAAGCATGACACCAACTAGGTTGGTATGTGAGGGGTCTTTTAACAAGCCCAGTGGGTTCTAACACTGCCTACCAGTGATGGTGCCACACATAGACAGGGTTCGTCCATAGTTGTTTAATACATATGATACAGGGGATACGGACGCACCCTCTCCTTCCCTTGCTCTGCCATTGTTTCCGATATCAAACAATGACTAGCAGCAAAAACATTCAATCACCAGAATAAGACACTACCACCTTCAATAGGCCAAGTGTTCAAAAAATACAAACATTTATTCAGATTAAAAATATATATCAATACAATTCATCGTATACAATAAATGATCACAGATTTATACATCAAAAAGACAGCAATAATTAAAAAAACTTTTTAAAAACCACAATTTATACAAAATTTACACAATCGGGAGAACCTGCAAGAAAAATTACTCTCTTGTAAAAAATGAAGGCAAAACCATTAGATCTGGATCAATCGTTTTCTGTAAAATATAATTCTGAATACTAAGTTCCTTTGATTAACAAATGTCTCTACAATCTTTAGTATGCCTCCTTTGTCTTGCGTCGACGCGTTTCGGTGGATGTAAATGATTTAAAAACCACCTTCCTCAGGACAGATATTCACGTCTCCCATGTGAATAATACGATCTGTACTCTTGAAGCACCAAAACTCCAGAAAAATTACAGGTTTAAGAACCTTGTAAAAATAATAATATTGGAGGACCAATGTCTCTCCTTCACGTCGTGCTTTTTAAAAAAACTAGCCGATCAATCAGTCTTCTGATCAGCCTTGAAATTCCTGAAACAGAATTATAAGGGATACATGCCCCTTAATATTCGAAATGAGCACCAAGCTTCTTAGGATAGTGATAGTCCTTTGTTTATATATTAGTATGTGCCCATTATTCCATATAGGCTTTTCTTTAGTTACTGTAATCTCAAACGGGTTGGCCTCAAATGCGGTGACGACTCCGTGGTTCAAAGATACTCGTCTACAGGTAGTCCAATAATGAGCACCTATGCAAGATTACACTTACCTAATACAAGCTGAACACAGGTGTCTAATTGTAACCTGACGTTTCACGTTGAATACGGGAGTGTTGAAAACTCGGGGCCATATTTATAAACATTTCACGCAGCCCAACCCAGCAAGCCACCTTGCTCCACTGTGCTGCGTGTAAGGGAAGGGAAACAGCGTTTACATCGCATGCGCTACAGCACATGTGATTACAACACAGTCGTTACAATGACTGCGTTGTTACAACGCAAGCCATTACATCGCAAGTTGTTTCTACGACTTGCTGTAGGGTGCGCGCTAAACTAAGAAATAGTATAATTTACTATTCCGACACCTTCCCTACTGTTGCACACTCTGGAGTTGGAATAGTAAATTATACTCTTCCTAAATCCAGCGCGCCCCCTACAGCAAGTCGTAGAAATGAATTGCGATGTAATGGCTTGCGTTGTAACCACGCGGTCGTTGTAACGACCGCGTTGTAATCGCATGCATTGTAGCGCATGCGATGTAACATCGCATATTCATAAGGGAGAGGACAGGAATGCAATGTATTTAACATTATATGGCGCAATCCTGTTCTCTGCCTGCGCTGGCACACAAACTGCTGCCTATGATGCAAAGGTGCCTGCTTTACAGGCAGGATTTTTTCAGTGCATTTCCTGCACAAAAACAACCATCAGAGGCATTTTACTCTTTCTGCATTCTGCAGCACACATAGAAAGAGGAAACACTCCCAGGTCTACCAGTATTGGTAAATCAGGGAATGCTTCAGGATCCATGGGTGGATGCGTGGGAACACCCACGGTATGCCTCCCTGGGACAGAGTAATGCTGCCTTGCGTAACTCCAGATTACCAAGCCACGCAGCTCTATGCACAGTGGGCTTGCATGGGTTGGTAAATATCCTCTAGGTTTTTTGTCACCCTTGCACCCCCTTGCATGCCACAAGGGCATTGCAAACAGTTGATAAATATGCCCCTCAACTCACTGAGCTCTGTATGTGGTCCATAATGCACCTGAAATAGATGCTAATAATAACTGACCTCCATACTAGTTATTTTATTTTTTCTCAAAGTTCTGGGAAATAATCACTCTGTAAGGTATAGGATTACATGGTTGATTGTACTGGTAATATTTATAGAACAGGTTATGGCGCAGCTGCTCACCATAACATAAGGGAGGCAATATTACTTACACTACGCATATCAATTGGTGCACATGTATGTTGCATTTAGTTTAATTTCTTCATCCTCTTTCTGCCTAGTCCCACCCTGTGTCAGTGGCGGCTGGTATTAACGGGCGTAGGGGGCGTTGCCCTCCCAGCTTCAGAGCGGAGACAAAACAAAGGGAGAAAATTAACACCATGGAGCAGCCAGCTTTAAATGCTCACTGCTTGGTGCTCCACTTCTATTCGTTTTTTTTTTTTTGTGAGGTGACGTCGGACCCTCGGACGAGAGAGTCCTCCTACGCATGTGCTGAACTGGTTCCTCGCCCTCGAGACACAAGCGAGGAGAGTGACATCAGCCCGACGGGAGTGGCTGCACCAAGCAGCAGTGAATAGGCTTCTAATGGGGCGCTTCTGACGTGGCCCAGGGCGCGGTCAGCAGAGCCTCATTCACATTAAGGGGAAGGGGTGGGGCTGGCCGACAGCAACACAGTGCAGTGGGTGGCAACGATTGCAGCACTCCTTTCGCCTTCGCACTGTTAGGCTTTTTCATTGGATAATAATGTAAGCTGGGGGCGTGGGTTATGAGTTCAGCTCTGTTTTTGGGATTATCAGCACGTGCACGTGTTTGCTCTTTATGGCGCGCAACGGACACCATCAAGCTGCTCCGGACCAGTCCCGACGGCCTAAAGTGACACTACAGGCACCAGCTGCAGTTGGAAAAAGAAAGGCCGGGCGCCTGCTGCCACGGTAAATGAATCCCCCATGTTATGGAGCTAAAGGACTACGCCGCAGAGATGTAGGAGCTGCTGCTTCCCACGGTAGGACGTTTCAAATCTGCACACACATTTAGTCACTCGCCGCACCGGCAGACAAGTCGTGTCTCTCATCGAGACAGCAGTCTCAGCACACACAAAGCACATGCGCTGACAGTCGGCATATACATCTTTCAGAGAGCAATGCTGTGCACTAGGCTCACCGGTTTACAGCTCCCACTCTTTAAATAAAACCACACTGACTTGATGCACATGAAGGTCACCACATCTCATTAATACAGCTGCACCCTGAACTTACAGTCTGCCAGTTACGTTACACTTTGTTTCAGTGAAGCACGCCTATAACAGCATGCTCAGACCACAGTGACAAACAGCACTGTTTGCAGACGCAGTATTGACAGCTGACAGCTCCCGCATCCCACACTGTGAAACTGCATTTTTCGCGTACCCTACTCACTCCTGCTTTTGCTTTGTACAGTGTTTTTAGTTTGCACACCCAGCTTACAGGCAGTGGACATGTTTGATAATTGTGATTTGTGACGCAGCAAGGCTTTGTGTCAGTTCTGCAGTGCAACCTTTGGTTAGCTAAGATTAAAAGAAAGAGAGGACGGGGCAAGCTGTCATGATAATTGTGGGCAAATCACTTATTCTCCCTGTCTCTAAAAAGCATGAATGTGTGTGTCATTGTGTAATGTAACTGGTTCTCGTGTAAAGTACTCCAATACCTCTGGGTTGGATTTGCGCCATATAAAATTGCAAAAAGACAAAGGGGCATATTTACAAGCCCCTTGCGCCACTGTTGCGCCGCCGTTGCGTCACTTCTGTGACGCAGCGGCGGCGTAAAGCCAGCGCCATGCTGCGGGTAGTTTACAACGTGACGCATCTAGGGAGATGCGTCACGTTGTAAAGCCTCGCGCCACATGAAACCTGCGTCCAGGTTTCATGTGGGCATTCTGGCGCAGGGGGCGTTCCGGCGCAGGAACGCCTCGGAAAGTGGCTGAGTGAAATCTACAAGATTTCACTCAGTCACTTTTCCGACTCCGCTGCGTCCAAACCTTGCGCCTGCTTGAAGCAGGCGTAAGGCTTGACGCACCATGTTAGACATGGGCATGGTTGGCACAGTGCTGGAGTTGCGTCACGCCCGCGACACAACTCCAGCACTGCTCTAACGTTACGGCAGCAGATGCGACACGCATCTGCATTTCCTTGCGCCATGATGCGCCGCATTGTAAATGCGGCGCATCCGTGGTGGCGCAAGGATTGAGATGCGTGTCGCACGTTTCCTGGCGCATCCCTGCTGATTTGCAGGGATGCGCCAGGAAACGTAAATATGCCCCAAAATGCATAAAGAGAGGTGTAATTATATGATGAGTGCCCCTGTGCTATAACTGTCTACTGCACCACTCGATTGATTTTAGAGCGGAGGTGGGGTGAGTTGACCAAGTTTCCTGCTGTAGTACCAGTTCGTGTGCTACATTCGGGACTTCTCCAATTGTCCAAACAGTGGGGCAGATTTACAACTTCTGGCGCATCCCTGCAAATCAGCAGGGATGCGCCAGAATAGTTGCGACACGCAATTCTCTCCTTGCGCCACCACGGAAGCGCCGCATTTACAATGCGGCGCACCGTGGCGCAAGGAAAGGCCGATGCGTGTCGCATCCTGTGGCGCAAGGGCGGCGCATTGCTGGAGTCGTGTCGCAAGCGCGACGCAACTCCAGCAATGCTCGTGGGCCGCCCATACCTAACGTGGTGCGCCACTCTTACGCCTGCTTGAAGCAGGCGTAAGGATTCGTCGCAGCGGCGTCGGAAAAGTGACTCAGTGAAATCTTGTAGATTTCACTGCGTCACTTTTACGAGGCATTCCTTCGACGGAACGCCCACCCTGCGGAGGAACGCCCACATGAAACCTGACGCAGGTTTCATGTGGCGCAGGCTTACAACGTGACGCATCTCCTAGATGCGTCACGTTGTAAATAATGCGCAACCTGGCGCATGGTGTTACGTCGCCGCTGCGTCACAAAAGTGACGCAACGGCGGCGCAAAAGTGGCGCAAGGGGCTTGTAAATCTGCCCCAGTGTGCCTCTGGGAAAAGTAAGTTATCACTTTCTATTTACCTCCGTTCTCATAATGACGATTGGCATCCTAAAAAAACACTTCGAGAGAAACGGGCAGTATTTAGCAAGATATATTAAAAAAACAACTCTTTAATATATAAGAGGTTAGTCGGAATGGAAGTTGTTTAGGCAAAGGCTATGTATGTTTGAAGGTAGGGTCGGCCTAAAGGGGCTCGAGGGGTCGTGCATTTATGTTCAGTAACTGCTGCTTTAAAGAAATCACAACTCCAGATAACAGGGCTGATGCTTAGGGTGTAGCTGGCCATTGAGAAAAGTTGGGAAGGGCCTTCCCACCTCCACTGCCCTTGGGCATCGCATCCTTGCAGACCTCCCACTGAATGCTTACAACCAGACAAACAGCAGACTGACAACACATTAAAACATAGCCCTCGCCCTCACTGCGGCATCCCCCATACTTTTTCTGTCTTTTTAAAGTCAGTATTTGTTTTCACACAAAGCCACTACCTTCCCAACCTCATTACACAAGTGCTGTACGTGCAATTCCCAAATGATTGGCCCTAGGCCTAAATGTGAGAAGGGTGTTGTGCGTCTGATGGGAAATAGCGTGCCATTTCCCTGAAAAAAAACCACACAGTACTCTATGTCAATGTTTATATATTTTTTGTCCCCGTCATTCTTTTATTTTGTGATTTCAATTTTTGTCCCAGTTGAGGAATAATGTAATGTTGTGGGAAGGCAGCCTATGGGAGTCAGAAATAGAGGGGAGCACATAAGTGCATCAGAACGATTATATTACTGCATTGAGTGGCATTTATTAAAAATGAACTTTTTTAAACATAAGCTTACTAGAAGCATTCAGCCTCCCCCTTACAACAATGACGTTAATGAACTAAGAGGCAAATCAGTTGTCACGTGCACCCTATCTGTGGTCACTTTTTCAACAAATTCTTTGACAGAATTAGCTTACAATGCACTATAAACCCCTTTATCTATCAACATTTTCTCAGGGGCAGAGACTCCCCCGCTCCTTCCTTATGCCAGCCAGGCTCACTTGCTGAGCCAAATGCGCCCCTAACTTTTACGCCTCACCACTTTGAAAAAGCACCAGCCGCCACTGGTGTTTACTGTGCTTTTCCAAAACACAGCAAAATAGGTGCAAAACGGTTAGCGCTGGTATCACATAACAAGCAGTCCCCTTGTCAAGCTTCAATAATTCTGCCTTAGACAAACCTATAACTGGCTAGTCTCTTCCTTAAACCTGGTCAGAACCATTACATACATCAAACAAGAAAAACATTTCACAGTGGATTATTAAAAATATTACAGTGAGTGCAGAGAGCCCTCCCAAATTTTCAGGATATCCATTGGTGGTGCAAATGATACCACTTTAGATTAAATGTATGGGAATGTATCCAATGCAGATATCCTATAAACCTGCTATGGAAGTGGACTGTATGTGATTTCATTGAAAAATGATTTAAGTGGAATAGCATTACTGATTAACCATTTCATCTAAACAGTTTAATGGAAATTTGCAGAATGAATTGCATTCACAATTTCATTGAAACTAATTCATAGAATGTCTTTGTGATCAAAATTGGCTTTTGCATGCCTATTGTTAAGGTGTAAATATAATGGTTGCAGATCTCACCTTCAGAAACAGTTTTGCCAGAGGTATTTCTTTCAGTGCTTTAGTTTAGGGGTCATTATTTTATATTTACGTATTTTACATTGTCAAACAATTACTTTGGATGCTTTTAATTTGCTGACTCTTCACCACCCCTGACCCCTCAGAACCCCTTGCCACATCTAAACTACATCCATCCCTGAACCCTAAAAGCACCTCTATTCCTAAACAATACACATTTCAGACACCTAAACGGCCCTCACTGCCCCTAAACCACACCAACCCCTGACCCTAAACTAGACCCATTCCTGAACCCTAAACAAACCCTTTCTAGCCTAAACTCCACCTATCCCTGACTCCTTTAACCCCTCACCATCTTGTTGCAAAGTCCTCCTGTGTGCCCTGTGCACCCCCATTTTTTGCTGACTGGTACTGGTGGTAACTGACTCTGACTGTCCCTGGGCTCTGGTAAACTTTGCCCAGGGCCAGTGCTATGGTGAAAACACAGTGAAAACACGCACATACATGAGGGTACACATATAATTGGCATGATCTACCCTATAAGACCCTAGTAGATAATAGGGCATGGGGATTAAAACTACCTTTAAGACCCTAGTATATAATAGTGCATGGCAGTTTAGAGGCCAGCAGCCCTTTCTGCACTCGCATGTGTGCACTGCTGAGAGCCTGAGGTCATTTTAAAAGCAGCAATGTGTTGCAGAACTGCTTTTAAATGTAAATTGTGCCCAAACTCCACTTTGGTGGTAGAGGCACTTACCAAGTGATAAATTACAATATTTTGGCATATTGGTGTCCCAGGGGTGGGGGATCAGGTACTTATAAGTAAGACCCCTACAAAAGAGGGTTTATATGCCCTGGGGATAGAGAAATTGCACATTTCATTTCCCCCATTGTAGTAAAGTGCTTCCCAAAATCGACTTTTGTGCTAGGAGCACTGTGGAGTGAGGTTCTACACTATTTTTGTATATTCAGGACCCCTAAAGTCTCCCCTAGGTGTCCCAGGGGTGGGAGGTCATGTAGCTATAAGCAGGGTCCTTATAAAAGATGTTTTACATGCCCTTGTGTTGGAGAAATTGCACATTTCATTTCCCCATTGTAGATCTCCAACCACATAGGGTAACATTTCAATAGATTATGAAGTCATAACTATCGCTAGGAATTCACGAAAAATATAGGTCAAGGGCTTAAGAGAATGGTATTGATAAATCCAAGAATATGTTATTGTTGAATTTATCTGGAAATATACAGAAAATAATTTATAAGTCTTTTTGTCTGTAAGCCAAAATTCAGCCTCCCTTCTCTCTTCCCTGATTGGCGAGAGTTAAAAGGATTAGCCAGGCTGCTTTGATGAAGTGATAAGTGGCACCCAGGGAGACAGGCTATCTGGTAGGAGAGATCTCTGCTACACAGAAATGCCAGAGAGCAGGGGGGAGGGGTCGTAAAGCAAGAGCTTGAAATTTAGAATGAGACAGGCAGAGAAGGCCAGGTCCATCTACCCCATCCCCTCTGACCCTGCCAGATGGCAGGCTTAAGGAAGGAATTTCCAGCTGTCAGGTGGTGGGGGGGGGGGGAGCTATGGAAATGAGCCATACTGAAGGTTGGTTTAACTAGTTCTTGCCCCTCTGCTGGGACTTTAGCCATATTGAATTTTGGAGAATAGTGCTTTCTAAGAGACCATTATGCCACACTTTGGAGGAAGTGGTCATGCTCTGGGGTGTTGCCCTGCACTTCATTGGACAGGAGTGCTCTCCTGCTTGACCGCAGAGAACACTGAATATATATGTGAGAGGTGCGAAGCATCTCAGATCTGCTGCTTGAAACTAAGAGAAGAAGAAGGCTTTCCAAGCTGAAATCTTGATTTGCACCACCAGACCCTGCATTCTGACTGACTGCGCCTGCTGCAATATCTGGAACTACAGCCCTTTGGATGTACCTTGCTTCAGGAAGAATAAAGAGTGGACTCCCTGCAAGCTACAGGCTAACAGAGCTCACCTGGATCATCACCACCAAGAATCCCCAGCTTGGAGTGCGTCCAGTGGATTTGTAAGAGTTTTGTCCAAGTGGATTGTGGGAACTGAATTCCCAAACTTTCAAGGACCATCTTGGAGACTCCAGACACTTGGATTGTGTTTTTTACACTTTGGAACCCCCAGAGGAGCTTCAGGAAGAAGTTCAGGAGTTTGGAGAAGCTTGGAGCAACTTTGGAAAAAAGCTCGAGAGGGGGACTGACTTAGCCGCGAAAGCCGGGCAAGCCGGCTTGCGGTTGAAGGTCGCCGGCTTGCCCTGCTTGTTCGTCCCACTGAAAAGTTCCGGAGGCCCAACTTCCAGAGTTTGACTGGGAGCTCCCTGGAAAGCAAGCCGGTGAACCCTTACCAAACCGGGATTGGTGAAGAGCATCGAGGGACCCCAGCAGAAAAAGCTCCAGAGAAGTTTCTAAGTCCAAAGGTAAAATCTCGACCGGGGCCTACCGTGAGGGGTATCCGAGCAGGGCTCCATCGGGGTTGGCCTGAAACTTTGACTTTGTCCCGGTCAAGTGCAACCAGATGTCCTAATGTGGCGCTATAGGTTTCTATGTGCTATACAGTGCTAAATCTTTAAAAATTATTGTCTCCGGTTCCCTACATTGGATTTTTTTCGTTTTTTTGTCATTTTCAAGATACAAATATGTCCTATTTTTTAAATTGGTGTTGGATTTTTATTGTGTGCTGTGTCTTAATTATTTACTGAATTGGTGTTTTCAAATGCTTTACATACCTATCTCTTAAGTTAGGCCTGATTGCTCGCAGCCAAGCTACCAAAGGTTGAGCATGGGAATAATTTATTGAGACCTGTACTGAGCCCCAGACTGTGATCGTGGCCTTATTGCCAGTGGTAGACACTCATTTACCATTACTAATATCCCACTTTCCAACAACACCCAAACCCCACCCATCCCTGAACCCTAAAAAACTCACACCACCCTTAAACACCACCCATCCATGATCCCTAAAAACCCCTCACCAACTCTACACTACACCCAATCTGGAACCCTAAAAACTCTTCACCAGCCCCAACCTCTACCCATCACTGAACCTTAAAAACCCTCACTAGCCCCGAACTTCTGTCCATCCATGAACACTAAAACTGCTCAGCACCCCACTTCACACACCACAACCCGAAAAAACACCTCATACCCTTAAACTCCACCCATTCCTGATACCTAAAAAATCCTCACCACCCCTAACTTCCACCCATTCCTGAACCCTAAAAACCCTTCTCTATGCCTGAACTCCACCCATTCTTGACCCCTAAAAACTCCTGATCACCACTAAACATTACCCACCCCTGACCCCAAAAAACTCTCACCAGTCCTGAACTCCAACCCAGTTTAATGACATTTTAGATTTTTCCATAAAAGTATATTTGCTTTAAAATGTTTCCTTTAATTTTCAACTTATTTGTATTCCCTTAAAATTGCCTTTCCTTAATTGGTTTTCAATGATTTGGTTCCCTCCAATGTGGGTTCTCAGTTTTCGTTTGTCCATTAATTCACATACCTCAATGGAAATGACCTTTATACACCAAGTCTGAGGCAGTCTTGTTGATTTGAAGGCTGCTGATTGAGAGACGTTTCTAATATTATTAGATGTATTCTTTTTAAAAATCATTTTATATGGAAATACAAATATAAAGGGGCCGCAAGGTCCCAAGTGTGGGCTTCAACTCTCCCAACATTGGAAGAGGAGCTGAGGTGTTTTTTGTGGAGGAGACCGAAGTATTTGGTGGGTGAGAGGCAGAGTGCAAACAAAGAAAATGCTAAGTGAGAATGTTAAAACTATCTCCAAGGGACCCTCTAACTTTATTGTGCGGTGTCCTAGGACAGGATTAAAAATGAAGAGGACTAGGGGTTATGAACAAGTATACCCCCGTCAAAGTTCAACATGTTTCTGCCCTACTTCGACCCCAACCGGGGTTCATGGGCATTCGTCAGGGCCAAAAAACAAACTCACTTAGCATTTCCTTTGTTTGCACTCTGCCACTCACCCACCGAATACTTCAGTCCCCTCCACAAAAAACACCTCAGCTCCTCTTCCACTGGTGGGAGAGTTGAAGCCCACACTTGGGGCCTTGCGGCCCCGGCGTGAGGAGGGAACCCTATGATGAAGTATGTCACCCTCGGGTGAGTGAGGGTTCTCGTCCATAAGAAAGGTCTCTCCACATCCTCAACAAAACACTTCACATTCTGATTTATGAGTTCACTTAACAGTTTGAAGATCTCCTATTGATATTTAGGATGGTACATTTTTTCTGAGAACGTACTTTTTGTGGGTTGTAATGTAGATAGGGAGCAGTACACTCTCTTTTGGGATTTCTCCCTTTGATCCTGTGTGTGGATTATAATACAAATATAAAACATCTTTTCCAGACATAATAATACAAAAATAAAATAAACATCTTTTCCAGACATACTTAATACTCAGAGTAATAATATTCCAATTCATCTAGACATATAAACAATAAAAGATCATCTTGTGTCAATAATAATATCCAACATTATCCTTTCACATTTTTTATATATCATAAAATATGGTTGTAGTGTTTCAACTATATGTCAATAATGTAACCTACAACAAGTAGACTTTTCATGTTAATCTGGCAGTGACATCTCAAGACAATGTTAAAGCATCCTTCTTTGCATGAGCTAAGTATACCTTACGATTGCAACATCAAATGACTTAATAGCAAAAAAAGTGCCTCATGCTTCATTACCTATTCTTGCCCATACTTATTAAAGATGGGACATAGTATCCTTTTCCGTTCACACAAAAAAGAGTATAATTTAGGAAAAGATGGATAACATGAATGTTTCACTTTCAGATCACAGAAACAATATCCATTATTTTCCAAAACTCTTTTTCTGTGCCCGGAAATTCTCCAGCTTGGATCAATTCCTAGCTGAAGATGGAGAATAATATTCCTTAGATGCTTAGCTGGGACCTGTGACACACACAGAAAGGTCTTGTCTCCTCCTAGATAGACAATTAAATGGGCGATGGCTGTTTCGATATGAAACATAATCTGTCACCAGCTTTTGAGCGATGCCTTACCCCTTCACGAAGGACTCTCTTCAACGTACACAGTGGAATAGAGTAGCCTGTCTCAAAGATGCCAAATTCTAGGTTTATGACTACAGATATGACTGATCATGTAAAATCATTTGAAGATAACATTATGTCCAGCAACATCAAACAAAAATGTTTTCCTTTGCCATTGCATCGATTGATGCTATATAGAAACATTAAGGCATGTGTCTTGGCAAGCAAAGTTCAAGACTCAGAGCTAACTTGAGCCTTATTGCTTGTAACATCTAACTCCATGGGAGACCCAGGAAAGTCTTTAGACACAGACATTCCTGTGAATCCCAGTTGACACGCCGGTCTAATGCAACAAATTCACCTCTATATAATGTCTGCAGTATTAACTTGCCTGCTACTGCCTTTATTAGTGGGTTCTACAGCTAGAGCCCCAAACCCCAAATCAAACCTGTTCAAGGCATTTACAGTCCTTAAAAGTAAGGTTTTAATATTTGCCATGTCCCTATCCCATTTTATATTCCAGAAAAACATGAAACCTAAGTATTTGTAGTCAGTGACCTGCTCTAGGGGATTTCCTTTAAAATACTGTGGTGCATATTTATGAGAGGCTTGCATCATGTTTGCTCCATGCAAAGTGGTACATGTGTGACGCAAGGCTCTAAGCCAGATTTATGAAGCCACGCAAAGCCACAATGTTTGGCTTTGAGTGACTTCATAAATCTGGAGTAAGGCAACTCAGGACAAATCGCTGGGTTGACTTACTCTGTGCAAGGGAGACGTTCCCTGACCATTGTGTTGGGTATTTCCACGCAAATCCCATGGCTTTTGATGCATTCCCAGATTGACCAAACCTGGTAAACATGGGAATGCACTAAAAAGATATGCCTGTCCAGGTGAGGTGTAACAAGGAGAAATATTTTTATTTCTCCTTGTTTTTTCATCTTTCTATGTGTGCTGCACTCTACATCACACATAGTAAGAGGAAAACACCTCTATGGGTTGTTTTTCTGCAGGAAGGTGCTCCTTCCTACACAAAAATAATCCTGTCTACAACACAGGCACCCTTGCACCATGGTGCAAGGGTGCCTGCATTGGTGCTAGGCTTCCAAAACGGTGCCAGCACAGGGGTAAAGGACAGGAATGCGACGTATTGCTTAAATAAGCACATTCCTGCCCTTTCCCAGTGCTACTATTTTCACTCAGTTCACTCAGTTTGAAGGACACTGCAATCTTTTGACACTTTAGTATCAAACTATTTATATAATTCAGATATAGATGTTGTCCACTGCGGTTCTGAAACTTGGCCCTCCAAACTTGAGGGAGATACTGTGAGCACACTGTTTACCAGGCACCAGAGAAGTTTTAAATTATTCTACATGATGGCATCATGCATTTTGTTCTAGTTTGCCTCATAGAAATGTTTTCTTTCTTTGTATTAACATTGCTTGGTATACATTTTTAACGGATCTAAATTCTTGTGTATAATTTCCACTATCATAGAAGGATATTCTATGCCTCAGTCTATGTAGATCCCTTTACAGGACCTGACATTAACCATCAAACTAACTGATATAAAAGCTCCCTTCATTCTGATTACCAGTTCTTTTAAGGTAAGGTCCTTTTTCTAGAGTGTTAGAACTTGATTAACCAACCATGTATACAATTCAATGCCATTACCTTCAATGTCTGTCAGATAAATCTCAACATTAATCTTTGATAACTCAGGCAGTTGTCTGTAATTGAGACCTTTATTCTGTGTTTATAGACAAAAAATAGACCCAATTTTGGCTCCTGTAGGAAAGTGCCTCTTTTTGCATAGTTAGCCCCCACTTTTTGTCTGACGCCTGATGTGATTTCGAACTGTAAGTGTACTGGGTCCCTGCTAACTAGGTTCCCAGTGCCAGATCTCTTTTTGCACAACTGTCCCATGATTGACACAACTTCCGTCACCCCTATAAGTCTCTAGTATATGGTACCCCTGGTACCTAGGTTCGGGTGCGGAAGAGAGTCCTCTGGGGCTGCAGCACTGTTTATGCCACCCCAGGGCCCCCTCACTAAGACTATGCACTCTGGCACTGCAGGCTGCGTGTCTTGGTGAAGGAAAATCAGAAGAGTTGACTTGGCTCACGGCCATGTGTGCTATGCCTCCCATGCACTGCATAAGGAATAGGTAAGCCACCCCTACTGCAGGCCTTCAGCCCTAAGGCAAGGTGTGCTACATCCTATGTGTGGGCCTATCTGCAAGAGCAGATAAGCCCCCGAGTGCGTCCATCCTATTCAGTGATGTAAGTGAACAGGGAAGCCAAAAAGAGTACATAGGCTGGTTACTCATCAACCCGAGTTTCCTAGCTCCATGATGGCTTCACTGATTTCTAAGGTGTTTGGCACCAAATATCTTGTCTTAAAAAATCCTCAATAATGCCAGTGTGGGATTTATTAATAGATTAACATAGGTGACCCTTTTAGAGGGTCCCCTGAAAACCGAACCAAACACTAGTGGGGTCTCTTGCCGGTTTTCATCAGCCTGCCACCACCAGACATGTTTCTGACCTCATGGGGTGAGAGTGAGCACTCTCAAAAGACAGAAATAATACCTGCTCTGGGCAGCGGTGTTTCACACCTCATCCAGGACAGGATGGCCTTCCCGGGCGGGAAGCTTCAAAGGCAATGCTACCTTTGAAATCCAACTCAGTAACCCACAGATTGTGGGGAAGGCCAAGCCCCCTTTCCAGCTCCTCTATTGGTGGGAAAATTAGTTAGATAAGGAGGAGGCCCCCCCCCCCCTAGAAAGGGGCAGGCGAGGTGAACCCCTCTCCTGAAATTCCACTATCTTGAGATGGTGAGAAAACCTCCAATCAAGGCTAGGGTAGTGCCTCTTCCTGCAGGAAGTAGTCACTAGTGGGTGTAGACACCCTAAAGATAAGTAGCCCATTGGTTAGCTACATGTCTCCCCTTGTAACGCCCCTAAATTCAGTATTTTGGAGGCCCCCGAGATCTTGACTTCAGATTCCATGGACCTAAAGAAGACCAGGAACTGAGCCCTGCTGCAGAAGAAACTAGCACCAAACCTTGCCAACTGTGAAAGCACTCAACAACTGTGGCCTGCCGTTCTATCTGAAATCTGTGCAGCCTCCAAGAAGCCCGGAGCCTTGCCAGTCTTCGCCATTTGCGTGGGAACTCCCAGTGGACTAGTGGTACTAATCTCAGGCACGCCGCCAGAAAAGATCGACATGAGGTGAAGACCGTCACGGACCGTGTCGACGCGATTCACCTCGTCAACCAAAAGTTGCAGCAGCTAAAACCTGTTTGTCATCAGTCTGGTAACTGACCCCTTTAATGCATCCACCAGCCTGAGGTATCCTCACAGTACCTGCGACCGATGCTGAAAACAGCCTGGCTCCTGTGAGCCTGTAAACGATTCCTGGTGGCTTCGACTGAAAGCAGCAATTTGGGCATCACCCCCCGACCGAGACAGACTGACCTCACCGCACCTGTAGTTTAACGCCATCAGTGATTAACCAATTCTGCATCCCAAGACCTCCGGCACCTCCGATCCAGGTAACCCAGAACTTCCTGCTGTGCCCGAGCCCTGGGACTTCCCAAAACTTGGACTCCCCTGGAGTAGAAGTTTCCCTGAACTCTGGGCGACTGTTGTCCCCCAAAACTTCTTGGCGGAGTGGTGCTTCCACCGACTGCGACAGTAAATGTGTTGCCGGTACTCCGCTAACAAACCCTATGCAATTCTTCCCCTCGACCGCGATGGTCTCTGCCTGACAGTATTGACCGATGTTGCTTGAAAACTTGTATGCGTTTGCGACCTGAATTGCATTTGGTTAAAAATCGACATGCAAAGCAATTATTCACTGTTGAACAAAGTTCTTGGTTTCTAAAAATATATATAAAGATATGATTTTATTTTTCCTAATTGGTCTTATATTTATTCTCGAGTGTGTGTCTCATTTATTGCCTCTGTGTGTGACAACAAATGCTTAGAGCTACCCTATGACAAGCCTAACTGCTCCCCCGCAGTAGCACAAAAAGAGCATTAGAATTATCTGCTTTTACCTCTGCACACCCATTGGGTATCCACTGGACTCTCTGCACAGTGTACTTCATTTTAGTGCGCTATATAGGGACCCGTGTCCTACAGCTCCTGATTGGGATTACATTTTTCCTTAAACATCAATTCCACAGATAAATGATCACTCACCCCTAATCCCTTACCTTAAAATGTTCAACTGCTCTGAAATGTTTAGATGGAATAATGATATAATCTATAGGGATTTGAGTTCTTCCCTGTCTAATTGTGGCAGCAGAAGTGCTATCACTCAACAAACGACTGTTTAAGTTGATAAAATTATATTGTGAAAGTGATGTAACCCGATTAGCTCTATTGGAAGACTTGCCAGTCACACATGACACATTATCCTTTAAATAGTCATCGAATTTACAGACATTTTAAAATTAAAATCCCCACTACTACAACCAATGCAGACACAAACCGACAACTGTCTATGAATTGCCTAAGGTTTTGTACCAGGAGTCTAAGTATTGGCCACTCTCGTGAATGCAGTCAGCTAGAGGTTCTGGGTATACTTGGTTCCAGGATTTGGATTTGCAGACTTTCACATGGCTTTGGTGCTGTTTCCTTCAAGTTGCTAACTCTGCTGTCACTTGGCAACTATTCAGGAGTGGAGCGAAATCAGCAAATGATTCTGTTAAAATAAAACATAACATGTCAAGAGGCCAAAAGTCTAACACTTGTTTAGTGCAAAAAAGCAAGCTACACATTAAATAATCAAGAGACAATTGTCAATTCATTTGTCCAAGCTCTCACCCAAAATGGCATGCTGGAGCAGGTAGGGCCACATGTACGACCATCAAGTTCTGCGACTCGCAAATTGCGATGTTCTGCGACTCACAATTTGCGAGTTGCAAAATCTGATATACAACAGTGTCTCAGACACTGTTTGCGATTCCCAAACGGGTTGCAAGGGACCAGCCTCATTAATATTCATGAGGCTGGTCACAATTTGCGGACATCACGTCTGTGACTGCTTTTTATATAAAGCAGTTTTTTTTTAAAATACAGCCCGTTTTCTAGAGGAAAACAGGATGCATTTCAAAAATAAAAAAGAAATATTTTCTTTTCATTTTTTACAGTGGACAGTGGTCCGTGGGCCAATTGCTTGCTGTGAAAAAATGTTGATGCCCCCATTCACAAATGGGATGGGGTCCCCTGGAAACCCATTCCTATTTGCGAATGGCTTACCACCAATTTGAAATTGGTGGTAATTTGTGAATGTTTGCAAAATATTCATACATACCAGTGTGACTCGCTATTAGGAAGGGAAATTCTTTACACACCCCTTCCTAATAGCAACTCACAAACCCTATGTTGCGAGTCAGTAGTAGGTTTCCGATCCGCAAAATAGGGTTGGTACATAGGAATTTGTATTTTACTGGTGGCAAACGGCCCTATGGGCCATTTGTAACCGGTAAAATGCATCGTACATCTGGCTCTTGATGCTAAAATGCATTCACATTTGAACAGTTTTTATATATTATTTCCCTCAGCACAAATCTATGGAGCATAAACATATAACAGAAACGTGTTACTTCAGCAAAATGTATCTAATGAGCAGCTGGCAGGATCTTCTCCCTGAGAAAATGCGAGATGAACTTGAAACTAAGATACAACACATGTTATGTTATGTTACCACAACTTGTAAAGCGCAACAGCTGCCCCAGCAAAGGGGCGTCCCGGCGCTGACAGCAGAGCAACTGACACGTTCGAGTGGAGCAGATAATAGGACTACGGTGCAGGAAAAAGGTGAGTTTTAATGGCCTTCCTGAATTCCAGGTAGTTGTTAAGGCCGCGGATGTGAGCAGGAAGTGAGTTCCAGAGGAGAGCCGCCCTACTGCGAAAAGAGCGGCCTCCAGCACGGACTCTCCGTGTCCGGGGAACCACCGCCAGGTGTTGCCCCAGTGAACGGAGATGCCGTGAGGGAACATATGGCGAAAGCAGGTTGGCCAGGATACTAGGGGTGGTAAATTTCAGGGCATTGAAAGTGATGCAGAGAGCCTTGAATTCAATTCGCCTGGCCACAGGCAACCAGTGAAGTCGACGAATGGCGTCTGACACCGGGCAGGCCCTGCGCAAACCGAGAAGGGTTCTTGCCGCCGCATTCTGTGCCCTTTGTAGCCTCAGAATTTCAGCATTATTGGACCCCAGATACAGAGAGCAGGAATAGTCCAATCTTGACATTATTGATGCCTGAATGATGACCTGACGTGTGGGTGCATCAAAGAAACCCAATAGGGGTCTAAGCCCCCGCAGTAGCCCGAAACAGGTCCCGGCCACCTTTTTGGTTTGGACTCGGAAGCTAAGGGATGAATCCATCCACACCCCCAGATTTTTCACAACCTGCTTAGGGGGGGGGGCGCTACCAAGGCTTGCGGGCCACCAGAGTTCACTCCACTGACCATGATCCTTCCCCACCAGCAATACCTCCGACTTGCTGGCATTCAGCTGGAGACAGTTGGTGGTCATCCACTCGGCGACTGCCGCCAGATCGCCCTGGAACTTAAGGGTGTCCCGCTCGGCGTCGTTCGAGAGCGCCACCACCAACTGTGTATCGTCGGCATAGGAGACCATGGTCAGTCCTCTGCTCTTAGCTACTGAAGCCTGGGGTTGGACGTAAAGATTAAATAACAGGGGGCTGAGGGAGGAACCCTGTGGCACCCCTTGTTTGATGGGGTGTTCGCTCGAGGCATAAGGGGAGACTGTTACCACAAACGACCTCTCACCAAGGAACGAGGAAAGCCACTCCAAGGCCAGACCAATAATTCCAGCCTCCTCCAGGCAACGCAGCAGAATGGCATGGGACACCGTGTCAAACGCGGCACTGAGATCCAAAGAATCAGTGCCGACGTTCACCTCAGCGTCCAGTGCTGACCAGAGATGTTCTGTCACAGCCAGGAGAGCAGACTCCGTGCTGTGACCTGGTCGAAAGCCATTCTGGGAGGGGTCCAGCGTGTTGTTCATGGTCAGGAAGTCCGACAGGAGGGAGATGACATATGCCTCCGTGATCTTTGACGCCCAAGGGAGCAGGGAAATAGGGTGGTAGTTTTCCGGTTTAGCCGGGTCCAGAGTGGGTTTTTTGAGCAGGGGTATCACCTTGGCCTGTTTCCATGCCCTAGGCACGGTTGCCGTGGCAAGGGACCTGTTTATTACCTGACCCAAAGAAGATATGATCGCCGGAAGCACTTTCCTAAATTGGTCTGGTTTGAGAGGGTCTGCAGGGGATCCTGACCTAATTTTACTACACAATACTTGCAGCTGGTAGGCAGGGATCGGCGGAAAGACCTCTAAGGTATTGGCCTTTTGACAACACCGTGCCTCCTGCAAGTTGATGGGTGCGGTCGGAAAAGACCTATAGATGTTGTCCACCTTCCTAACAAAGAAGGTGGCCAGGTCCTCACACTGCTCATTGGACTTGATGGTCGGCCCTGCAGCGGCCTGCTGAGATTTAAGGCTAGAGAGTATCGAGAATACGCTCTTCGCCGGATTGTCACTCTCACGGATTTGATTGGCATAGAATGCTGCTCGTGCCAATTGAATGGCCTTGTGGTACCTCTTAATCGCCACCCGATAGATATCCTTCGAGGCGGGATTGAAGTCCCTTCTCCAAATACGCTCCAGCCTCTTACAGACCTTGCGCATATTGGCCAGCTCGCCTTTATACCATGGTCTAGATTTAGATTTGCGGTTCATAGACCATTTCTCAGGAATTAGGCTGTCTAACGGCTGGCTGATCCAGTCGGCGAACACCCTGTATGCCTCATTAGGGTCGTCCGGCAAACTCCGGCTAGCGATCGAGAGACAGGCGTAAAATTGGTCCCAGTTCAATTTATGCCATGGGCGTTTGAGGGAGGTCGTCCGATCCTCACTCCGTGAAGGAATTATACCTTGGAGTGACATAGGGACTAAATAGTGGTCTGACCATCCCATAGGGATGGGGGTGTGCACTGTAAGGGAGGGTATGTTCGTGAAGACTGGGTCCAGCAGAAGGCCGGCAATGTGCGTCGGACCTGAAACCTGTTGCACTAGCTGGCACTTCTGAATTCATTAATCTCCTAAAACTACACTACTGGTTTACAGGATGGAAAGTGAGGCTAAACTGCAAGACACAGGAAATGTGCAAATGTACTCCTTTGGAAAAAATGGCTTCTAGGCCAACTAGATTCTTGAAACTTAGCAAACATATTGAAGTTAAAGGCACTTAAAATTTATAAGAAAACAACATGCCTATTTGAGTATATCACTGCAGTTAGTGATATACAGGTGCAAGGGAACATTACAGTGAAAGTAATGGGAATACAAGATTATGATTTCACCCCTACCTTTTGGCAGGAGGCAAATTCTCTTTACAATAATTCAATCACAAATAGTCTCAAAACTTCTGCTTTACTTCTTCATTATCACTACCCACATCATCCTCAAAATTGGCAAGTAGAAAAGTATTGGCAGTGGATGCACATTATTAATTTTATTAGTACATAGAGTACAACAAATATTAAGATGGTTGCAATGACTATATCATATATTTTAATTTCCCAGGGTCCAAATATTCTACTAAGCCATGTCCAAATGCCACTGAGATTAAAATTTGGACCAACCAGTAACTCAGGCAGCTTCTTAGAGCTATCCTTAATGTGGGCATGTTGCTCATATGTGCTTAGTGAGGTATTGAGAAGGTGAGTGTAGCATTTAGAACCTACAATGGCGCAGCCCTCGTCCCCCTTTGACGGTTAAAATGTAATCTAAGGCCACCCTATTTTGAACCAGCATCTAGTTGGTGTGCCATTAATCCTAAAGCTAATACGGTGGCATTAGCAATCTCTTCCATGAACACTGGATTTTTTCTCATGGGTTGGCCCATGACTATTTCATATGAGCTTGATTTTGTAGTCTGGGAGGGAATTGCTCTGAGGGACCATAGTGCTAGCGGCAGGGCATCTGCCATTTTCAGTTGAGTTTCTGAGCATATTTTAGCTAGACGTGCGGGTAATTAGAGTAATTACACAAAATTACAGCAAATTTATGCAAGAATATATGGAATTACCCAGGTAGTGTAACCCTGCATTTAGAGATACTTTCTTGCATAAAATACACCCTCATGCCGAAAATAAGCCAGAGGATGCATTTTGCACTAAGAAAATAGCACAAAATGAGAGGATGAGTTGGGTGTCATCTGCATAGGAAATCATGTTGAGAATGTGGGATCTGACGATGTTGGCCAGTGGAGTCATATATGCGTTGAAGAGCGTGGGGCTGAGGGATGAGCCCTAGCGGACACCGCAGGTAATCTCCTTGGGTTCAGAGGTGAAAGGTGGATCCTCTGGGGTCTTCTGGTGATGAACGAGGTGATCCATCTGAGCGCGTCCCCTTGGATGCTGATGTGGTGGAGTCTTTCGATCAGTGTGTGGTGGGATACGGTATCGGAGGCTGTCGAGAGGTCGAGGACGATCAAGTTGTTGTTTCTCCTTGGCCGAGGAGGGTTCTGATGTTGTCGGTAACTGCAATCAGGGTGGTTTTGGTGCTGTGATTGCTGCAGAAGCCGGAGTGGGAGACGTTGAGTAGGTGGTTCTACTCCAGGTGTATCATGAGTTGATTGTTGAAGATCTTTTCCAGTACCTTTTCTGGGAATGGGTGTTATGTTTCATATAGCTACCCTAATATAGGCCCGGGTAACATCATACCCCTTCACCTACATTACCTCCCCTACACTACACTGTAACGAGCCTTTTAGGATTGAACCTTTACCTAGTTCTAGTCCTGGGTGCAGAAGGAGGGTTTCTCCTGAACAATAGAGTCCAATAACTCCATCAATAGACTCACACAGTATGAATGAATATTCATAAGGGTTCTTAGAAACCAGGCTGGGGCTACACCACCTTCCTCCCCATATCTACGTACATGGTTCATCCCATACATCATCCTCAAATCCAACAATGGCTAATACAAGCAACAAGGGACAAAGGAGCCCTAGATACTTTCTGTATAAATATAGCACCTCTTGCTAATGTTAGGGAGAGGGAACCGAGACTTCCAGGCCGACACACTGACCAGAGCCGCTGAAGCTCCTGCATGCAGACGCTCCAGCTGACAGTGGTCTGAACATCCCTTGCGGGGTGTCCAGCTCGAGACCAAGAGGGGCTCCTACATTCTCACTTCAGATAATGGGGTTTGACTAAAATCCTAGAGGGATTCTTGGCTTCACACCTACCCACATGCTAGGTACACTTAGGTTCATCTAGATAGGCATCGTAGGAGTACGCACACTCTCTTTTATCAATGCATTTTATATTCATGTATTTATTCATGCTTATTGCAAGATGGTAGAACTGTACTATCCATTTATATTCATTGTACTGCTAATCATATATCTCTGCTACTGTCTAATGGTTGTTGCAGCTCATATATTCTACACAAGAATAACAACTGTTCAATAAACCCTTATTGAAACCCCAAGGCTGTTTATTCTGTGTATCTCTGAGACAAGATAAGTGAGCACAAGTGACTGAGCGAAAAGTAGTACATTGTTTCCACGATCTTGAGGGATCAGGGTTGTCATGTTCTGAGGTTGCCAGAAATGAATCTCTCCCCGATAAGAGGAGACACTAGTGGCACTGTGAGCTAGCTAATGCAAACAGGCTAACATTTCTCGGTGGGGGTGCTCAGAATCAGTCTGCCACCAAACCCGCAGTTTATGTTATCCAAACGTGCAGGTCCTGTATGGGCAATATAGGAACTACACGACATGGCGCCACCAACGATGGTTGGGCTCTTATTTAACAGTAGAAACTGAGTAGTTCAGTCATGCTATTCTCAGAGACCCCTACTCACAAAACGCCAGAGACGTCTGGAGTGGGTGGGCACAAAAACTCTGCCACAGCTGAGTAGGCGAGAAATCCTATTTATTGGCTGTTGGTTAATCAAGCTTGAAGGACATTTTAGTTCCTAAAATTGTGCATAACACCTTATCTTAGTTCCCTGAACAAAGTACTTTCTAAAATGACTGAGGACACAACCAACCAAGATAACCCGGTGGTGGCTAGACGCCTCTCAGTAGAAGATGAAGAGATGAATGGAATTCTCATTGCACCTAAATTCAGACGTACTGTCACCCTGAAACTACTAGAATATGGTTTAGCACCAAGGGGTGGCTTAGTAGCTTTCGTGATTGAGGCACACAAATCAAACAAAACAGAGATATTTTATTTGTGGGAACATTCCCAGCAGCAGATGTGAGAACACAGACATTTCACTACTATACAGAAGGAGATGTACCACGGGAATATGGTCCTTGCGAGGACATAGAAGTTCCACTCACGTACCAGGAACACCTATACTGGTTTAAAGGCGCCCTACCCCATATAAGACACAGAGTAAGATTAGGCCCGCTCAGAGGAGATGGGGCAACATGGCCGATATTAGCGGCATACACACCACATCCTGACATTGAAACAATGTCACAGCCAGACCTACTCTTACAACACAAAGATTTAATTAAAATCTACAGAAACTTGACGCAATTCGTCATGAGGACTTTCACAGTCCAACCAACATCAGTTGCAACAAATGGAACACAATTTCAGGGCACAGCAACTAAAATTACACCACAAACATTACACGCGGTAATGGGCAAAATGCCCGCAAAACGTGAACAAATGCCATTCTGGATAGCTCAGAAGATAACTCAGCTGGAGGCAGTATTCCCGAATACTACCCCATTTGAAAAACACAGAATGCTAACAATCTGCTTGCCCATGGTGATAACACCACAAGTAGAGGATTGCACCTCTTGGGATACAGTCTTTGCTGCCATATATACCAGAACACATGGTATTCCTTCATTAGCAGTAGTACCAGACGTGTTGAGACAAATACAAAATGAGTACGGAGCAGAACCTGCCCTGAACTTAGGGATGAAGTTATTAAATAACTATGACCAGGTATCAGCCATAATACTAGCTAATATTAAAGGGGAAGCAGCTTCGGTGGCAATCCGCCAACGCCTGAGGGAGTTCAGTCCGTTAGATCAACAACACGACCTGCCCAAAATAATAGAAACTGCATATGCAGAATTAGGCAGAGACAGTTTGGGTGGGAAAGCTTTAAAACCACAACTGATGGGCAGTCCTGAAAAGGACAATTCCAAGCAGACACCTGCTTCTTCTAAAAAGAAGTGGGATAATAAAAAACAACACAATTTTTCAGAAATGAGATCTCAATCCCGAGGTAGATCTCCTCCACAGGAGCCCTCTGAAAAGAGGTATAATCTCAGGAATAGGGATAATATTAGGAAACCTGACAGGTATCAGGATACTGATACACGTTCCTCTTGTTCCTTTCAGGGCTCGACGAAAAACTCAGAGAGAGAAAGGACGGTCAGAACATAAAGAGGAGCGTACAAAGTCCAGAGACAAGCAGCACGCTCAAGACTATACTTCCAAAAAAGAAGACAAGCCAAAACCATAGTTTGAGAAGAAGAAAGTTGCAGGCATAAAGATCAGACATTCCCAGAATTCTGAGGACGCAACTTCTGAACGGGGAATGGGCTCTGACGATGCTAGACTGTGCGGCAGAAGTAACAATAGCTCACCAGAACCTGATGGAATTTCTGGTGGGAAAGCTTTAAAACCACAACTGATGGGCAGTCCTGAAAAGGACAATTCCAAGCAGACACCTGCTTCTTCTAAAAAGAAGTGGGATAATAAAAAACAACACAATTTTTCAGAAATGAGATCTCAATCCCGAGGTAGATCTCCTCCACAGGAGCCCTCTGAAAAGAGGTATAATCTCAGGAATAGGGATAATATTAGGAAACCTGACAGGTATCAGGATACTGATACACGTTCCTCTTGTTCCTTTCAGGGCTCGACTGAAAACTCAGAGAGAGAAAGGACGGTCAGAACATAAAGAGGAGCGTACAAAGTCCAGAGACAAGCAGCACGCTCAAGACTATACTTCCAAAAAGAAGACAAGCCAAAACCATAGTTTGAGAAGAAGAAAGTTGCAGGCATAAAGATCAGACATTCCCAGAATTCTGAGGACGCAACTTCTGAACGGGGAATGGGCTCTGACGATGCTAGACAGTGCGGCAGAAGTAACAATAGCTCAAGAGAACCTGATGGAATTTCTGGTGACAGCGGACTTGAATGATTACATCACGGTGGAAACACCAGACACCAGGGTGAGCGTCCCACATAAGTTACACGAAATAGCACTCCAAATGGAGGGGGACAAGCCCAGGAAAGTTAAAGGTCTCTTTTAGGAAAATCTGTCATCTGGTTATGACATCCTATTAGCAGAACAACATTGGCCGCCAGCATTCGTTATGGAGTGCCCTAGGGGAGAAAATGTAAATTTTCCAGCATTCTCCGACCTCGTTCCCATACACCTTAAACATGCATATGCACAGGAGTGGGCGGTTGCCCTAGCTCCAGCACTATACAAAAATCATGCCGGTTGTGATGAGGATTCAACCCACCACGTGATCCCGTTAAAAGTTTCACCAAATGCTCAGAGGCAATACCCAATAAAGCAAGAAGCTAAAAAACAGGTCAGGGAGATCTTAGATCAACTTGAATTCCAAGGGGTGATTGAAACATGCACCTCACCAATGAACAACCCTTTGTTTCCCGTATCCAAACCAGACAACTCATATCGTCTTGTTTTAGATTACAGACATTTAAACTCATGCACAAAGACATTCGCTGTCCAAAACGCACATAGTGCCGCATTAATGAATAACATTGTGCGGAAAAAGTACAAAACTACACTAGATATCTCAAATGGAGAGATCATGGGAGGCAAGATGGCGGCCGCTTAGAGGCCGAGTGTAGCACTAGCGATGCTATCCTGGGTTAAGTTTCGAAGCAAAGACCCCTATAGGATCGTGGAATGTAGGTGACTGCATAAAAAGGGACTCTGAAAAAAAAATGTTGGATTATCCTAAGCTGGGATCACGGAACCCCCGTAAAAGACTCTGCACACTGGTTGCAAGAATCGGGCTCCGGATTATCAGGCGCTCTATCTTCAAGGCTCTCTCTTACCTGGCGAGCGGGGATCCCGGAGTAGCGGAGGAATGGCGCCGAAATCGGCGGCAAATGCCGCGGGCGCTAAAGCAGCAGCAATGCGAAAACTACGTGGTGAGCCGCCCGCGAGCTCAGCGGCGCTGGAACAGAACAACCCGGAGCAGGCACTGAACGACCTGCAGCAGTCACGCACGCCGGAGCAGCCGAGGAGGGGAGAGGCGGGGCATCTGGAAAGAATCGTCCAGCTGGCCCCTCGGTAGCTGACATGCTGATGCGTGGTAAGGAGCAGCATACGGAGACAGCAGGGTCGGCAGCAGTGCGTATAGTAGCTCCAAATACAGAGGAAAATGCCAGAAGGAAACAGAATGAGGAAGTGAGCCCGGGCAGACCTATTGAAATATCTCAGAGCCTGAAAACTAACTTGGTTGCTGGGGATCTTAAGGATACTGTTCCATCTGCTATAGAGCCCCCCCGTAGTGACAATGATATCGGTCCTGAGGGGAACGTCCCTCTGGGAGATAAGGTGGGGGGGACAGCACAGCAGCTCTCCCTGTTGTATCACGGAATATAGAAGCAAATAGCAAGACCATTGATACTTTGAATATGGCCTCTATCTCTGAAGGAGTAATAGATGGTAAGGAGCTACAGCAACCCACCCCAATATTGGGGAGTAATGATGCAATGTGGGAGTGGATCTCCTAGGGGATAAGGATAGACCTGATCTCGATAAGGATAAAGAGCCCAGTGACTGGTTTTTTCTGTCTCCGAAGGGGCTGAATGGTCTGATGATGATCGGAGTTCATCATTAGGGGGCAGTAACTTGGATTCAGACTTGGAGGATAGTGATCTAGATCTCCCCACAATAACCAAGAAGTCTAATGTGCAGTCAGATGTACATGGCATACAAGGTCAAGGAAGAAAGGACCTGAGATGGGATTACTCATCCGCTACCCCGCTCTCTGGTAAACCCTCTTCGGGAGCTGATTCCACCCCCCCCTATACTGGAGGTTATACACCAGGCCATCCTCTCTCACAGGGAAGAAACACGTCAGGACAGCCGTAAGGCGCAGGCCGCCATGAGAAAAATGCAAGGGGTCATCAGGAAGCTTTCCAAGGCATGTTTTAATGTAGGTGAGAGAGTGACGAACCTGGAGGAAAGAATAGTTGCGACTGAGGCAGAAGCAGCCAGCGCATCAACTCAGGTGGAGGCTCAAAGCTCACAGATCAAGGACATTCAGTGGAAGCTGGAGGAATTTGAGAACAGGCAGAAGAGGAACAACCTCAGGGTATTGGGGGTGCCAGAGGGAGTGGAAGGGTCGGACGCTAGGGTATATATTATCGAATTGTTTAAGTCCGCCTTTCCCGAGCTGACAGAATGGAACTGGACTGTGGAAATACAAAGAGCACATCGCACTCCGTTTAAACGACGTGTCCCAGCTAGAGAGGGGACAAACCACGAGCAATTCTGGTGTTCCCAGGGAATTTTTTACTGCGGCAGGCTATTTCAGAAAAGGCCAGACCTGAAACTAAGAGATCTAGTGGGGGAGTCTCATTTTTGTTCGCCCTGACTTCTGCCACTCAACGGTAGAAAGACGCTGGAGGCTGAGACAGCTAATAAAACCATTCCAGGAAAAGAATATCCAGGTTTATCTGATTAACCCGGCACAACTTAAGGTGATCCATGGGACAGACACTCTATTTTTCTTCTGAGATAAAAGCCAGAGAATATTTGGATGCTGTGGATAAATAAAGCTTGGGTCTGAATTGAAGAAAGGGTGAGGGGGAAAAAGAAGAAGCAAGGTTATGTTTGATAGGATAAAGGGGGTAAGAGGTAGCTATGGTAGGTAGTTTTAGAAGGACCCAGGTCGCTAATGCTACATACATCACATGCACAGACCTAGGTCTGAGCGCCTCACAAGGGTGGTGGGAATGGGGGAGGAGGGGGGTGGATGGGGGTTGGATGGGGTGGGGGTAGAGAGGGGTGGGAAGGATGGGGGAAAAATTGAAAAGAGGGAAAGTACCTGGTGTTATGTTTTTTGTGATTTTTTTGGTGATTTAGGGCTTGTGTTATATAAACAGATGATTGGGCTGGTTCAGAAGAGAAATGCTATCTTAGTAGGGCTAAATGGGGAAACTTAAGATATGTACCCTTAATATTGGGGGTTTAAATAATTGGAGGAAGAGGCAAATGATGGGGTATTTTGTAAGGTCGAACCATATTGATGTTTTATGTTTACAGGAGACCCATCTACCATGGGCAAAAAAACATTTATTGAGGATAAGTGGTTTTGAGTTGCTGGCCTGCTCCTCACAGACATCTACAGTTAGAGGAGTGGCAATATTGTCTAGATCTGTGCTGGGAGGGGCTAAGCGTCATTTGGTAGATTCCCATGGGAGGTGGGCACTGGTGGAACATGATCTAAAGTTTACAATATGTACAATTTATGGCTCCAATCAGGATGACCCGGAGATATTTGAATGTCTGGAAGTTGAATTATTGAATTGGCCGAGACCTATTATAGTATGCGGAGATTTGAATATCTCTGCTGATTTTATAAATAATACTGGTTATGTAGGCCGTAAGCCCAGGGTATTTCGAGCAGTGACCTCAGTATGGGAATCACATGGTTTGGTAGATGTCTGGGGTTGTAAGAAGCCTAATGACCCGGGCTTTACGTATTATTCATGCCCCTTCAAGAAATATACGAAGCTGGATTATTTTCTGGTCTCTGCATCAAAATTAGAGAAAGTTAGTATTATTAAACTCCAGAAAGTGCTGTCTGATCACAGTCCATTAATGCTGGAGTATGAGATAGATATTTTAAATAAAAAGCACTCAAGGTGGACTTTCGAGAGGAAGCTTCTAGCTGTACCCAATTTTTTAGAACATCTGAGGAAGTGGACCCAAGATTATTTTGATGCGAATCGCTTTAGCTCATCCAGAAATAATGTCTGGGACGCTTTCAAGGCAGCCTTGAGAGGCGAGACGATTAGTTTCTCGGCTAGGCTAAAGCAAGAGGCTCGCCGAGAAAATGAGAGATTGGTCTGCCAACTAGTAGAAGCAGAGGAACAACATATAAAAGATATTGGGCAAGGGTGCGAGGCCGCAGGGAGTCAACAAAAGATTCTCACTATAAAAGCAGAGCTGCATAAGTGGTTAGCTCAGAAGGCAGCCGATGAGTATCACATATATAGGGGCAAGATGTATGAGACGGGAGAGCAGGCAGGCAAGCTATTAGCACTTCGGATCAGGCAAGAAAGCAGTAGAAATATAATATCAAAAATACAAGAGGAGGGTCGGGACTATACGCAGCCAGCTGAAATATTGGAAGTTTTTAAAAACTTCCAATCAAACATTGTATAAAGAAGTGGGTGGTCTAGAGGGTGTTAGTCTAGGGTTTGAAGATATAGGCCCCCAGTTGGATAATTTGGATAGAGAAATGCTGGATAATAATCTGGTAATAGAGGAAGTAATAGGAGCACTGCAGGAGTTAGCAGCAGGAAAGGCTGCGGGGCCGGATAGTATACCACTTGAAGTATATAAGAGTATCCAGAATGAGATTGCCCCAATGCTACTGGATTTATTTAATGGTATAATATGTTCCGGTCAAATCCCTGAATCTTGGACGGAAACAAATATTATTGTGTTCCACAAGAAAGGGAAGCCTAGGGAGAACCCCGGTTCATATCGTCCAATATCCCTCATCAATACGGACACCAAGATCTATGCTAAGGTTTTGGCTAGAAGGCTGGGAAGGGTCATGGGCGGTCTGGTATCCCCGTGGCAGCATGGGTTTATCCCAGGTCGAGGGACAACTGATCACATCAGGCGGGCCATTTCACTTTTTGATGTGCAAGCTGCCACGGGGGGGCGGATGGCCATGATCCTTCTAGACGCAGAAAAGGCCTTTGATCGCGTCACGTGGAAGTATTTGTGGGGGATATTGGAACAAAGGGGATTCGGCCCTAAAATAATGGGGGCTATTAGGGCCATGTATTCTGATCCAAAGGCCAGAATCCAGATAATGGGAGGCAGCTCGGAAAAAGTGCATATTTCTAGAGGGACACGTCAGGGTTGTCCCTGTTCACCAATTCTTTTCGCCCTGTACATAGACCCTCTGGTACGGAAATTATTAGGATGCAATGAAATTAAACCTGTAGTTTTTAATCGATATGAGACTAAGTTGCTGGCATATGCCGACGATCTGGCCATAATTACACCAGAACCAGATACTGCATTGATAGCTATTACAGGGATTGCCAGCGAATTTGGACATTGTTCGGGGTATCTGCTGAATGGAAGTAAAACTCAGATAATTTGTACTAAAAATATTAAAAGGCAGGATGTAAGGTATTCTGATTCAGCGGTTTATTTGGGAGTTAGGATAGGCTCGGCAACAGATACCACTGTAAAAGATAACTTTACCCCATTACTAAAAACAATGGCAACTGACCTTAAAAGAATAGATGCCTTACATCTGTCTATAATAGGGAGAGCAAATGTACTTAAAATGACCATGCTTCCCAAGGTACTATATCTCTTTCGCTCTATCCCGTTTATGATTGATGAAGGCCTAATAAAGTCAATAGAGGTAGTTTTTATGAACTTTATCTGGCAGTATGGTAAAATCAGGCGCTCCATGAGATATTTGTCTCTCCCACAAGAAAAAGGAGGGCTTGCAATCCCTAATATTAAATTTTACCAGTGGGCCTGTTTGTTAAGTCAGATGGCGATTTTATTTGATTCAGCCTCAAACCTATCGGATTCTCCACTCGGTAACAATAACCCTCCTTCCATCTTTGAATTATTACTGGCAGAGAAGCTCTGGGGCTTCTGCTACGGAAAACCGATAGGCGTTACTATAAGAAAATGCGGTATAAGGTTTTAGATGGTGTTTGGGAGGTTTGGAAACAGGTGCAAAAAGTCCTAACAATCCCTAAAATTAGTTATTATACACCGGTTTGGAACTGCAGTATGTTTCCTCAATTTAGTAACGATAGGATATGGAGGCTCTGGGAGCAGCAAGGAATTAAAAGAATAGGTGATATATATGAGGGGGGTAGCTTGATGAGATTTGAGGATATTCAGCAGAGATTTGGTATCCCGGATAATTTAGGCTTTAAGTTTCTTCAGATCCAGGATACTCTGAAGGGAATCAGACCACGGATTATCCCTGGGGGCAGAATTGATATATTGGACTATTTATTAGGTGGTGGAAATAGGATTAAAATGATATATAGGTCTCTGTTATCAGGGAGTCAGGATGATTTGGAGAAATTTGAAGCTGCATGGGTAACGAAACTTGGGGACCCAGATGTTGACATAGATAAAGCATTGCAACTCGCTGGGAAACTTTTTCGCTCCACGAATTTGAGAGCCCAACACTATAAGACCCTTTTAATTTATATTTTACACCAGCTAAATTATTTATGTGGGGTAAAAAGGAGGACGATAGATGTCCGCGGTGTTTGGGAGGCCCTGCTGACTTGCTGCATATGTTTTATCATTGTAGTAAATTAAGTGCAATTCAAGGAGAAATTGGGAAATTTTGGGAGGGGCTGCTAGGAGTTAAGATCACCCTATCCCCTACCCTAATGATAATGGGATTTGATAGTAACTTGAGGCTCAATAAGGAAATATTGCTTGCGGCAGGATGGAAGGATACAGTAGCACCATCCTTCCAGATGTGGGTGGCTAGACTTCTTGGGATTCATAATATTGAATCCTCCCTATATATGCACCGGGGTAGGAAAATGAGGGAATTAGGAATGATTATTTGGGCTCCCATGAAGCGATGGAGGGACGGTTGTTTGGAGGAAGCTCTTGAGTGATTCTCTATATCTGGTTTCCCATATTTATTAGTCTTGATGGGTGATGGATGGTTAGTTTTATCTCTGTATGGACGTATCAGCCCAGTTTTACTATGTAACAATGAAATATTTCTTAATTTTTATCTGTTTTAGAAACTCATGCCCGAACGTATTTATTGTATAATGTATTGTATGATTCATGTATAGTGGATTTTTAGTAATATTGCAATGTAATCTGTATTTATTATTAAGTATACCAGGTATTTTTCTCACAATAAAAAAAAAAAAAAAGATATCTCAAATGGATTTTTCCAGCAAAATATAGCGCCTGAAAGCAGGTATTTGACCGCATTCTCAGCGTTAGGGTCCCAGCGGCAATTTTGTCATCTCCCCCAGGGGTATAAGAACAGCCCGGGGGTATTCTCAGCAAGAGTAACAGAGTTACTCCGAAATTTTGATGAGGAAGCATTGTCCTATGTGGATGATATTTATCTGACGAACGATGACTTAAAAAGGCACTTGACCAGGGTGAGCACTATTATTATGGGATTCACCTCTGAGGGCTACAAATTTAATTTTAAGAAATCTAAAATAGCCCACCTCAATGTCCTGTTTTTAGGATACGAGCTTTCAAGTGAAGGAAAAAGCCTGGCAGCTAACTTTTTAGAAAAGTGTGCGCTGTTTCAACCACCAAAATCATTAAAAAATCTTCAATCAATACTGGGATTCCTAAATTTCGGCAAAACATACATTTTAGATTACGCAGAAAAAGTAAAACCTTTCTACGACTTAATCAAACCTGATTTTTCAGTCAGACATTGGACACAGGAACACACAAACATCCTACGTTCCCTACAAGAAGACATGATAGCTTCAAAACACTTACAGACACCCATAAATGTACGCAACCTAGTGATCTGTGTAATAGCGGGTCAATGCAGGTACACTTACTTAACCTTCAATGAAGGAGAAACGGTACCAATCGCATACAAATCACACCTGTACACAAACGCAGAAATGCATTTCACTTCAACAGAAAAAATACTGACAGCTGTTCAGACCGCTGTAGCAAGAGAAAGAGCACTGGCTCAGGGGAAACGCATAATTGTCGTAACCCTAGTACCAGCTTTAGAAGCTGTTACAAAGGCTAGCATTCCAAATGCTAAAGCCTTACATCCAAGATGGATACAATGGGCTAATTCTCTTACTGCAACGGACGTTGAATACAGATTTGATCCAAGTTTAAAAACACAAGCATTTCTGCAATACGAACAAGAATATCCTCTACCAAATGAAATATTGCCTCTCGATCAGTATGAATACATTATTTATACTGACGGATCTGCTCAACCGGCCATAGGGAGTAAGCAACAATACAGCGCAGCGTGTGCAATCGTTAAAGGTCACATGCGGGGTGGAAAGTTCCATCCGTGTCTCACCAAAAAGCAGTCTCTAGGAGACTGCACGGCTCAGTTGGCAGAGTTAAAAGCACTGATACTGGCACTTGTAAATACGGATCACGAATTCCCCACAATAATTGTGTGTGATTACCTTTTACTGTGTACAGTCATACAATGATTACTTGTATCATTGGGAACAAAACGGGTTTAAAGATGCAAACGGTGGCACAATTAAGCACAAAATGCTTTGGGAACAGGTAGTGGAGTTGAAAAACGACCTACCAAGGGCTCACGTGATACACACACTGAGTCATCAACATGATGGCGTTCACGTTGAAGGGAATTCATTGGCTGATGAAGCCGCAAAGGGGGCTGTACACACAGCGTCCGTAGCTGCAATCACTCGTTCAAAAACGAGAATAGACAGTGAGATTATGGTGGCTGTTATTGCTTCAAGCAAAAACAGCGGTGCAGTACCAAAGAAATTTCCACTCAAGTACTCCTACAAGTTAGATGCGAACAACATTCCATATGCTCAGATTCCTGGAGTGGGGGACAGAGAAATACCAAATATGGATCGTAGGCAAGGTTTAATACTAGCAGCACACGAGGGTTTGGGCTCCGCACATACAGGCGTTACAGCGACTATTTCATTGTTGAAACAGCGCTATTGGTGGCCCGGTCTAACAAAGCAAACTAAAGACTATGTCTTGAAATGCAACATCTGCCAGCAGAAGAAAGGCTCCACCAGGACACGCCCGGCACAGACACCATTACTTATATCTGACAAACCTCTTGCATGCGTGTATCTGGACCAGTGCGGCCCTTACAATTTGATGGGGCTTACAAGTATATCATGGTTGCAGTGGATTCCTGCTCGAGATTCCTATGGGTTTGGCCTCAGCACTTGGCTGACGCTCGAACTGTAATAAAAGATTTGCGAGTCTTTATCGGGACATACGCAGTTGGCATATTACATTCTGACCGTGGCTCGGCGTTTAGCACTCTGGCTTACAAAGAGGCCATGAAAAGTATGGGCATTGCACTGCTGTACTCCTCTCCGTACCATCCTGAGGGAAATTCGGTTGTGGAGAGGAAAACCGGGACTTAAAGCAATCTTTAACAGCTAGGGTATTAGGCAAGGGCGGTAGTTGGGTCAGTCACCTTTATGGGGTACAAAGAGCAATTAACAACCAGCCAAGAAACTCTCTAGGGGGTGTCCCTCCATATGAAGTCCTATTTGGGACGAGAATGTGGGTAGCTGATCTTGAGTATGAAGGCACAGTGGTGGATGAGAAACAATTTGATATTGATGATCGTTTGGCTGTTTTACAGGGTCTAAATGAATCCAGGACACACAAAGCAACGTTGTCCAGAAACAGACCGCCACGGAGGAAGTCAAGGCAAAATGGCAAGACCTGTCTGGAGCCCAAAAATCGGGGATCTGGTCAGAGAGAAAATAGTGGACAAAAAATTATTTGGACCATCATACAGAAAGCCTGTACGTGTCCTAACAATTCAAGGAACACGAACTGTTCTTTTGCCACCTCTTGCCGGGAAAAAGGAGAAAAGATTTGTCTCAATTGACTTGATCAAACCACACTAAGTGGCCGATACTGAACAGTAGGCCTCGTGGACTCCACAGTAGGCAGTCGCCCTCCTCTCGCTACAATCCAAGAAGTTCAAACAGAAAGACTCATCACGTTTGAAGAGCCTCCTGTACGGAATGAAGGACTAAGCAACAATGCTATGGAACTCGTTCCCCTTGAACACGAAATTCATCTACAAAATGAAACTCAGAACAACACACAAGTTGCAATCAGACCAAATACAGACGTCTACGTAAACATGCCTCGACAAGAGCAAAATGCGATTTCAACAAATCCTGATGCAATTCCTACAATTGATCGAACTGCTTCTGGCTACTTCATGAACTTTGATACGTTTTCTTTGGATCCAAGTGAACCGGAAACAACGCCAGCCAAAAAATCACGTAAACAGCAAGCGAAAGACTTTCTGAACTTTCTTAAAAGACTTACCTGGTATCGCTTGGATTGAACTTTGGCAATTACTGGGATTCTATTTTTCTTTTCTGGCTAGGCTTAGTAATAACTTTTAGCATGCTTATTAATGGACGATATCTTCAGCAAAGCTCTACAGCCCCGAAAGTAAATTTGATTTTAAGACCACATCAATCGCCTCATCGTGAACAAAGAGACTTGTTATCAGTGAACATCACAGCGGTTCCTATACTGATGGTATAGTTTGGGACAAGGTTGATTTCGAAATATTCGGTCCGACTGAACGTTTAAAAATTTCCAATTTATTAAAAATTTCATTAAGTGATATCATTACCTCAAGTAAATTTTCTGATGATTGGGACCCTGAAGCTGTTAATAACATGTTGTCTGATTTAGAAAAAACTGCTGCATTTCCGAACACTGAAATGTTAGAAAGTAATTCAGACTATGACACTTTGTACTGTTAACAACATTATGGTCATCATTTTCTGCACAAATCTATTTCACCTAGAAATGTATTTGAGTACCATCAGTCGGAACATTGCCCTACACCACCAAAAGTAGTTCGCACACATTTGCACAGAAATGTTCATATTTTTCAGGTTTTAACACCACAGACCCGACCTCATATTATTATAAGGTTACACCAACATCAGCACTGAAAATTATGTTGACAAACACCAAACAGATTTACTCTGCTTCCTTTATTGCCCAACTGTCTGAACAGGGTTTTGACCTATGGAAGGACACAATAGACTTAAAAACAGTCTGGGTTTCTAGGGACTGGCAAGTCCAGGGAACAGAAGCGCTCTTTAGAGCATGCCTCATTCCACAGCAGATGATATTTCTAAACGAAACTGTTCAACAGACATCTTGTCTTGGATTAGCCAAGATCAAGGACCTGAACACACCTAGATTTCCAACACCATCATAGATGGGAGGGTGGCAAAATTCGACTTCAAAGGAAGGGGCAACAGTAGATGACATTTTACAGTACAATAGATCAGACCCTAATTGGGAAAAATGGGTGGTTTGGCCCTTAGACACAAACATATGTCATGAACGATTGTTGGGTATCACCGAAGGGTTCAATATCCATAGGCCAGACCCACGTTATGTACAAAGAGAACATCCAGGGGTAGTGACATCCTACAGTGTTGGGAAGTTGTGCCTTGATTGGCTAGAAACCTCAACACTAACAGAAGTGAAACAACACTTAGCCTTACTCTCACAAGACATGGATCTTAGGGATTTTTTTACAAGGTCTCAAGAAACAACGTCAGAAACGTTTCATATATGCCGGTATTTAAGCTGCCTATAATGAAAATTGGAAAATATCCCAACAAGAGGCCGCAGAGAGAATACGGGAAATAGACCATATTAACCTAGAAAAATCATTGGCTGTGGTAGACAATGGGTTAACAACTTTGTCCTCCAGAATATATTCTTTGGGCAACATTGTATCTTCTGCGATAGATATCCTAGAACAAGATTTGGCCATACTACAACACGAACAATCTCAATTACGTTCTATCATGTTATTGAGCTGGACGCTACAATCTTTGCGTGCAGGCTTTGTGCCTTGGCGTTTTATAAACAGTGTGTCTCTGTTTTCTGAATATAATCTAACAGATAAACAGGTTGAAATGGCACTAAGGGGAGCTAAATATACAATGCTGTGTATTGAAAAACTGGACCGACTACCATTTACAGTAGCGGAAGGTCCATCTACTGAATGGCTAATCCATGGCCACATAACTCTACCGGTCACTACTTTTCAGTTTCAATATTGCATGGAACAAAGGCAGGCGGGCAAATATGAAAAAATGGGTAAGGAATACATTAAGGAATCCTGGGATTTGCCATATAGATTTCGATGCCGGAGTGGGGATCGAGAAGTGTTTCTAAGTGGTACAAACTGCAAGAGCGCTTTGAGCGGTTCTCTCATGTGCCGGGACATTTCATTGCACGGAGCGTGTAATGGATCGATAGCAAACTTGTCCTGCCATATGAAAGGAACTCCAGCTGCAGTGATTAAACCGGTATTCGAGCTGCTCTCAAATGGGAGTTACTTGATGCTGAACGATCAAGGTTGCTGTGGTATGCTTCCGGGCATTGCCTATCTGGTCACTGTGAACTCCAGGGTTACTTGCTGTATGCAAGTATTGTTTACCCCAACAAGTACAGTCAGGGAGGCGCCGTTATGGCCTTCATTGAATGTTTCCTTTATACAATTTGATACCTTGAGCAGACTGAAAGCCATGCTTTTACAGCAAACCGTACCCTTAACCTCCACTTGAGAGACCTTTGTTCATCAAATCGCAAGGACCTCGACTGAGATACAGGCACTTATAGGTACCAACTGCCCCATTCATTTCGCATAAATGGTGGGTCGTATCTTTAATATGTCTGACACGAGTGGTATTGTACACCTATTTAAGACCATAGGGTCAGGACTTCTTAACACCTTTCAGACAATCCTCAGAATTATCCCGAACTTTATACACTCCATATTTGGCAGCATTTTTGGAGGTTTACCTCTGATACTGCTAGCAATAGCGGGAATCCTGATTGTCATTTACCTGCTACGCAATGGACGGCCCAATTACCAACGAGATGGCAAAAGCGCTCCTGGAGTGGAAATGCCGTGAACGCATGGTACAACATCTGGGCACACTTCGCCTAAGGGAACTAAGCGCCTCTTGGTTCCTATCATTTAGACCAGTCTGGATGGACTGCATCTTACCTGTTCTTCGATGCCTGTTTTGCGGTGAAGAATGCGTGTTGGACCTCTGTCTGCCACTTGCGACGGACACACCTGCGGACTTAAATACTGTTTTAAAAAAATGATTTTAGAACAAGGTTTTACAGGACTCACTGAAAAATGTTTTTACACTACTATCTAGTAAAGAGTAGAGTTCACTATCATTTTTATCACTGTTGACTGTTCAGAAGAGGAGTGGGTGTTATGTTTCATATAGGTACCCTAATATAGGCCCGGGTAACATCATACCCCTTCACCTACATTACCTCCCCTACACTACACTGTAACGAGCCTTTTAGGATTGAACCTTTACCTAGTTCTAGTCCTGAGTGCAGAAGGAGGGTTTCTCCTGAACAATAGAGTCCTATAACTCCATCAATAGACTCACACAGTATGAATGAATATTCATAAGGGTTCTTAGAAACCAGGCTGGTGCTACACCACCTTCCTCCCCATATCTACGTACACGGTTCATCCCATACGTCATCCTCAAATCCAACAATGGCTAATAAAAGCAACAAGGGAGCCCTAGATACTTTCTGTATAAATATAGCACCTCTTGCTAATGTTAGGGAGAGGGAACCGAGACTTCCAGGCCAACACACTGGCCAGAGACGCTGAAGCTCCTGCATGCAGACGCTCCAGCTGACAGTGGTCTGAACATCCCTTGCGGGGTGTCCAGCTCGAGACCAAGAGGGGCTCCTACATTCTCACTTCAGGTAATGGGGTTCGACTAAAATCCTAGAGGGATTCTTGGCTTCACACCTACCCACATGCTAGGTACACTTAGGTACATCTAGATAGGCATCGTAGGAGTACGCACTCTCTTTATCAATACATTTTATATTCATGTATTTGTTCATGCTTATTGCAAGATGGTAGAACTGTACTATCCATTTATATTCATTGTACTGCTAATCATATATCTCTGCTACTGTCTAATGGTTGTTGCAGCTCATATATTCTACACAAGAATAACAACTGTTCAATAAACCCTTATTGAAACCCCTAGGTTGTTTATTCTGTGTATCTTTGAGACAAGATGAGTGAGCACAAGTGACTGAGCGAAAAGTAGTACATTGTTTCCACGATCTTGAGGGATCAGGGTTGTCATGTTCTGAGGTTGCCAGAAACTAATCTCTCCCCGATAAGAGGAGACACTAGTGGCACTGTGAGCTAGCTAATGCAAACAGGTTAACATTTCTCGGTGGGGGTGCCCAAAATCAGTCTGCCACCAAACCCGCAGTTTATGTTATCCAAACGCGCAGGTCCTGTATGGGCAATATAGGAACTACACGACATGGGAGGAGGGAGTTTGGGCGGTAGATTTGAATTTGCTTGGGTCGGCAGAGGGTTTTTTGAGAGGTGGTCTGACTTTGGCGTTTTTCCAGGCAGTGGGAATTTTGCAGTGGTGATAGAGGTGTTGAGTAGGGTGGTGATTTCCTGACCGATCCTTTGGTTTCCGAGATTGACAATGTGGTGCGGGCATGGGTCTGTGGGAGCTCCTGAGTGGATGAATTTCATGGTGGAGTGGTGATGTCCTGGGTGGAGAGGATGTTCCAGGTGGTCAGTATGTGTTTTGAGTCGGTTACGATGGTGGCATGTCTGTCGAGGAAGTCCATAGGTGTGGGTTGGGGTTCGAAATTTCTGTATATGGTTGCAATCTTGCTATGGAAGAAGTGGGCAAGGTTGGCGCACAGCTCCTGTGATGGTGTGATGTTGTTTTCGCTGGCAGAAGGGTTGGAGAATTCCTTAACAATGTTGAAGTGTTCCTTGGTGTTGTTTACCATGGTTTGGATGTGTGCCGCAATGGATGTCTTCTTTGTTGCCCTCAGCAGGTGGTGGTAGAGGTTGAGGAAGGTCTTGAAGGCTGCCCTGTCGTAGGTGTCCTTGCTGGTGCACCATCTCCTTCCCAATAGTTGGCTATCTCGTTTCTCTGTTCTGTGTTCTTGGGTGTACCAGCTGGCCTTTTTAGAGACCTCTGGATATTGTTCTTGATGGGGACAATGCTCTCTGCGCAATTGGTGAGCCAGGTGTTGAAGTTTTTCACTTCCTGTTTGAGGTTGGTGGTGCTAGCAGGGTTGGAGGTGTTGAGGGCATTCACCCAGCTGGCCTCTGAGACTTTATTCCACCTCTGGTGGGGAACGTTGGTCATCTTGGGGGTGGCGGTGTGGGGGCTGAAGATGCTGAAATGGACGATGAAGTGAACAATCCATGTGAGTCCTGTGACATGGCTGTACTTGACGTGCTTACTGGAGGTTAAAATTGGGTGCAGTGTGTGTCCTGCGGTGTGTGTAGGGTCGTGGATGATCTGGGTCAATCCGAGGCTGTTCATACTGTCATGGAGTTGTGCGTTGTTTTTGTCATTGGGGTCGTCGATGTAGAAATTTTCGTCGACAAGGAAGATGTAGTCCTTGGAGTCTAAGGCTAGGGGCATAATTAAGTCTGCGATGGTGTTGCAGAAGCTGGAGCGCGGCCTGGGAGTTGGTATGCGAGGGTGCCTCTGATGGTTGTCTTGTCATCTGTGTGGAGCTTGACATTGAGTTGTTCCATGGAGGTGGTGGTGTTGTCGGTAGTGGTGGTACTACACTGTATAGTCTCTTGTGGATGATGGCTGTTCTTCCTCCCGGCTTGTTGGTGCAGTCCTGGTGAGTGATTTTCTATCCTTCGGGGTCGCTGTGGCAATGTCTGGGGCAAATGTGGGGTTGAGCCAGGTCTCAGTGAGGAAGACTATGTCGGGTGCGAGGGTGGCGATGAAGTCCCATAATTCAGTGGAATGCTTGCACAGTGAGCGTGTGTTGAGAAGGGCGCATGTGAGTTGGTGTTTTTGTTCAGGCGGTGTCTGTTGTGTGTTCGGTGTGGGGCTGATTGGTGGGCTGGTGTGTATGCAGTGGCAGGTGAAGTGGCAGTAGTTGCAGGTGAAAGGTTCCACCATGGAGGTGGATCAGCACAGTGGCAGTTTGTTGTGGCATTCGAGGTCGAGGGTGTAGAGCTCGGCGATGGTGTATCTTCAGGGGGGTGGGAGGGCCATGGGTTGTGGTGCTGGGCACGGGCCAGACCCAGACGGGCACAGACGGGCTTGTCTTTGGCGCACCAGCTGCACACGTCCACTGTGCGGTCATGCTGCGGCCTGCATTAAGTAGGTCCTGGGGTGGGTGGGGCTTCTGTTGGTGGGAAGAACGGTGAGTGGGAAAATCTGGTTGGGAAAACCCCAATGGGAAAACTTGGGCAGCTGCGGTGTCACTGGATCAGTATGGAACAAGCAGGAACTGGAGGACACAGGCATGTAGCAAGGGAGGGGGCAAGCTAGGTGACCAGGTGCCTAAAAATGGGTTAATTCACGGTTAAGATTAGGCACATCAATTAAATCCACATGAGGTTTGGTTATATAGACAGTGACAAGGATGCAATCATGGGGTTCCACTTTTCACTGGTGAGAATTAAAGAGGCATGGTTCAGGCTGGACACCAGGTCATGGTGATGTGAGAAGCAGACAGCAGTAAAATTTCATATCGGGACAATCGGGCTGTAGAGATGTACTATGTTTTTGTAATATAGAAGAGCCCTACTATAGAATGAGGCACAATAGTTAAAGCAGAACTCAACACTGTTAGATCTGTCAGCATTAGGGTGGTCTTCCTGAAACTTTTTTGCCTTCACCTTCCTATTTTTCTGAATGTGTTTCTGTCGGCTTTAGGGCTCTGTACACTTTACCACTGCTAGCCAGTGCTAAAGTGATTGTTCCCACTTCCTAAAACATGGTAAAATTGGCTTACACTTGATTGGCATATTTAATTTATGTATAAATTGCTAGTTCAGTGGTATACCATATAACCAGGCACTTTAAATTAAACGTTACTAGTGGGCCTGCAGCACATTTTGTGCCACCCACTTAAGTAGCCCCTTAAAAAACATGCCCCAGATCTGCCATTGCAGCCGAACACAGTTTTAAACTGCCTATTCAACTTGGCAAAATAACCCCTTTCCCAGGCCTTAAACTCCCCTTTTATTGCAAATAAGTCACTCCTAAGGTAGGCACTGGGTAGCCCATAGGGCAGGATGCATTGCATGTCTTTCACTGCTGTGAAGCCTACCTCTCCCTTATGAAAACATTGGGTTGCCTTATTATATTTAATTGCTAACTTTTGTTTCAGAACAAGTAGAGATTTCACGTTTGGTGTCTAAGAAATTGGAATTTAAAATCCTCTTTAATGGTAAGGTAGGATTTTAAGTTACAATTTTGAAAATGCTACTTTTAGAAAGTTAAATGTTAGGGGAAAGTGGGGAACCCAATACACCCTTGGAGGCTTGGGCAAATCAAGTATTAGCAGGTACAGGTGCCTACAAGGGATTTGTTAAGCCACATATTCACAGTGATTTCTGCATTCAATGTTAATAAGCTCTATCCAGTAGCTTACAATTCAATTTCTTTAGATGCAAGTCTTTAGCAGCCTGTTTGTGCTTACCTGCTGCCCACAATAGTCAGCAACCGCCTCTTTGAAGAACTCCTGGTGGGATGAGGGTCCCAGGGGCTACGCTGCTCTTTTCCGCCATATCTGCACTTCGATGACACTCTGGGGAGGACTGCTACTCCCAGAGTGCACCGCTCCACACAGCAGCTGCCGCGAGTGGGGGAGGCGTGCCCAACGCGCTTATAGCGCAGCCTCTCCCACCGCGGCGCGGGACGAAGCCCGGACCAAGGGCGGGCCCGTCTGTGCCCGTCTAAGACCGGAGGAGACTGGGCTGGGCCACCCCCCTTTCACTGGAGTCCTGCTGAATTCTGTGAGGTGAGCTTATCTAATCTTGCCTTATTCCTCACCTAAACCTGCCTAACGTGAATATGGGTAAACGAGTGGGCAAGTCGGCACTAAGGCCCGCCACGACAAGCATTGACAGCATGCTGGAAAGAGCTGTCAGTATTGTGACTAACGAGATAGAATTGACCGAGAGGCGTCTCTCTCGGCCCGGGGGTACCTCCTCTTCTTTCACACACCACTGTGGCAGGCGCCAACTTGAATGCTAGTGCACCAGATGGTCCTACCACCAACTGTGCGGTTTCCAATGACGGTATTATATCTCATGCTCACACACTAGATGTTATCTCATTGGATATTCCGACGAGCTCTGAGGCAATCACCGGGGCGAAACGCAAAAGGAAGCCTGCTAAAGTCACAAGTGCCAAGAGGAAGCAGCATATTCGCCCTTGCTCATCGCGCACAGCCCTAAGCTCATGGATACGTGCTTCTCCAAAACCCATGACATTTGTCGCCCATGTGCATACCCCAGTTATTGATTCTTGCCGTTCTATTGGAACCCAGACTGAGACTGGTTCGTTTTCTTCCAAGAGTCACGGCTACAGCGAAGCCATTATTAGTTACATTGTGGATACCGTCTTTGAGCGTGTTAAAGGCGCACTTGACAGTCATTTCGCCACTTTGAGGGAACACTTGCCTATGCCTCAGCTTGAGTCTCTTAATACAATTTCCTCTGCTCAAGTTTACCCCATTGTGCCTACTACATCTGGAAGGTCATATACATCCGCACCACCTAACAATGTGTCAACCCACACTTCAAATACTTTGACCGGTGCGCTTAATTCGAACTCAGCGATTAATTCATGTGACATGTGTAACAAAATCAAGATGTGTTTTGTATCTGGGGTAATGGTGCAGAAAATAGCATCCCTGAAAATGGAAGTGTAAACCGCCCACTTGTTAAGAACGTGTTGCGCCTCCCGATCACTGCTAGTCTCCCTACTGTGGCTCGAACTAATACTCATGCTGCTGGTAGTATATTACGGGAGGGTGGCACTGATATTACATGCTTGTCAGACCCTATGGGTAGCAGGGAGGTGTTAAATTTACCACCGGCGGCTTGCCCTTATGTTGTGGTCTTGGCAGGTGTGCCCCCCCTAAGGCCAAATCAGATTGAATCATGGGAGCAATTACGCCACAAGAGTTTAGATATCTAAACATAAAGGGTTTAGGGCGTCATTTATTGACAATATTATCATGGTACGGAGAGTTGGTTGGGTGGGGCAGTCCTTAAAATGTATCAAGGGGGACTGCATAGTTATTAACTTTTGCAGACCGTCAGTGGCTAAATCAATACTATTGTCACAGGAGGACCAGTCTAATTCAACTACTAGTATCTGGGCTTTGCCATTGGGGTATTTTTATAAACCTTCCCTGGGGGCACCACTCCCTGACGTGCCTCTTACTGCCCGCCCTCTCTTTACACAACAGATTTTTGCCCCTATCGGGTCTGGATAGTCAGGATTGACTGTCTCCTCCCCTTTAACACCAGTATCAGCAGAGCTAGCCCTCTTTTAATTGTATCCCGATCTTGCGAACCTGACATCCCAACCATACTCAATGTAGAACCCACTCTTAAAATACAGAGTTGGAATGTTGCAGGTCTCGCGTCTAAAATGAATCTGCCAGACTGGTTGGAGTTAGTTCATAAACAGGACATTGTAATGATTCAGGAGACTTGGGCTACCCGGGAGCTATTTTTGGAGGGGTTTGAATGTTTTAACATCGTAGCTCCCACCCCAGACTCCGGATGGCCGACAGGAGGCCTTTCGATTTGGATTAATATCACAGCAGGGGGTCGTGCTAGGGCCCTCGCCACTAATAACGATAAATTTCAGGCCATAACCTATAAACGGGGGATCTCGTTTTACTTAATTAATTTTTATAACAATGATTTTAAGAATGTCCCTAACATGAATTTTATTGACTTGTTTAATTTAATTTCTAACCTACAGACAACTAATAGTGTCGTTAAACCTGTGGGAATCTGTTTAGGGGTGATTTTAATGTCAAGCTATCGAGGGGTATTCATTCTGCCATCCATCCTACGAATATGGCACCATTATGTAATAGGGGGGCCCAATTATTAGACCTCTTAAGTACTAATAACTTTTCAGATGTGATGGAGCTTGCTGCAGTCGCGACAAGAGCCTGCCATATAGAACCTACCTATAGAGGCAGTGGTTCGTCCTCTACCATCGATTATATCTTTATTACTACCCCTTTAGAGAATTGTTTGTTAAAAGCTGACGTTGTCTCTACACTATATGGGGATCACAACCCTATTAACCTAACTCTGAGTCTCGCATCCAGACCAACCTATGATAAAGAGTGTGGCGCAAGGGATTTGTCCCCCTCTACTGACAACCTTAGATTGGTCTGGCGTGGTATAGACAACAAAGCCATATTCGGCAGGATGGTAAGAACTTACCCCGACTTAATTGACACTTGTTTGTCGTTTAAGGTACATAACCCTGAGGTAGTTGACGCTTTCACGTAGCTCTGTGCAGGCATCAAAACTTTGCTGTCTAGGCCTATTAAGGAAATGTATCCGGACCCAGGTTGGTTTAACGCAGATTGCTCTGCAGCTAATAGAGCTCTCCGAAGGGCGCTTGTAAACAAACCTAGAGACAGCTCCCTTATTAAATCACTTAGACTATGCTATAAACTAGCTATAGCAACTAGAAAGGAGGAAATCACAAGAGAGCACTGGGACAATCTTGCTCGGGCTACCTCGCTAAAAATGGCAAGGATTTTTGGTTAGCCGTTAAAGGCATGAGGTCCTTGGGACATTCTATGTCCACAATTAGCTGCAATATTTCTAGTGAGTCCTGGGAAGCACACTTTAGGAAGATCTATTCTGCCCCAGTCTCACTTACAGCTACTAACAAGTTTGCAATGACCACTAGGGTCCTGATTGACTTATCGGAAGTAGAGGAGGCTATTGATCAGAGCCTGGGATGTAAAGCCCCGGTCCTGATGGTTTGCCCATCGACCTTATTAAAAGTCACCCGGATTTTGGGCGCCCCTACTGTTGAATATTTTTAATAATTTAACAAATTCTAATACACCCAATACTTGGTCCTCCAGTATTATCGTGCCGATTTTTAAAAAGGGGGACCGTTCCGACCCAAGTTGTTACAGGCCGATCTCCCTGATTGATAATACGTTGAAAATTCTGGGGAGGGTCCTGTATAACAAGATCAGGTCATGGGCCGAGGAAGCTCAGATCCTTCACCCTTGTCAGTTGGGGTTCAGGAGCAATATTGGCACAGTTGAACAGTGCCTTAACCTCAATTTGATTTTCGGTAAATACAATGTTGCTAAGAAAACACCTTTATATCTAGCATTTATGGATCTCACCTCGGCCTTCGACTTTGTCAACAGGTCACGGCTGTGGACTACTCTTTTAAATTATGGTCTGGACGAATCCCTCGTATATTTCTTAGCTCATTTGCATAAAGATCTACACGCCCGGGTGCGTATTAGCAGGGATGGGGAGGTTTCCAAAGTCATCGAAGTTGGCAGAGGGGTCAGGCAGGGTTGTGTCCTGGCCCCTCTCTTATTTATTCTGTATATAAATGATCTGAATAAGTCTTTGGTAACACTTACCCATGATGTTCCTGCATCAACGGTAACAAACTTCCTGCCCTGTTATACGCCGACGACGCGGTGCTGATGGGCCGCACACCAAAAGCTCTCCGCATTTTGGTGCGGGGCTTTGTAGACTTTATGGCTGCCCTGGATTTATGTACTAATTTTAAAAATCTTTTTAATGGCGTGTGGGTCGAAGAAGTATTTTAATACTTCAATTGTTTTAAATTCAAATAGTTTACAAAGCACTCGCACTTTCCCATATCTTGGGCTGGTATTTCCTTCAAATGGATTGTGGGCTGACCATGTGGCTCACTGTAGGAGAAAGTTTACAAACTCTACTAATATGATACTCGGGTTGTCAAAGCCGAGGAATACAGAGCTTGTATCTGCCACTGTTAAAATTTTTAAACTCTAATGTATACCAATTGCCACTTACGGTGCAGAAGTTTGGGGCCATACTAATAGCGGCAGCATCCAGGATGAAGAGAATAGATTTTGTCGTAAAATCCTGGGCGCACCCATTTCCTCTTCTAAATATGCCAGTCACTGTGAACTGAATTTGCCATATATTGAAGATTACATCAAGGCTCGCCTGCATTATTTTGGCTGAGAGTTTGGAGAAACCCCGCGGCCCAACTTACTAGGGAGATAATATCAGATTGTTTAAAATGTGATAAGGGGATGGAAATACCTTGGCTGGCCGCTGTATACAAAAGTTTAATCAGTGTGAATCACGAATATTTATTTTTAAACCCTTCAGACCTTGGTACCATTAGTAAAAAATCGCTTCAGACGGCCCTTTACGCATCCTATAGGAATGCTGGTTTGACAAAGAGTGTAAGAAAACATCTGTCGCTAGATACATGCGCATTGAGAACATCTCATGCGCACCCTCTAGCTATTTATTAAAACCCATTGGTCGTTGGGAAAGGGGCCTACTTTTCCGGTTGAGGACTGATACTATGAAATTCATGCTTTCATTCCCTGCGGGGTATATTTCCAACCTCGATCATTTGCCTTGTCCATGCAATAGCCAACATAAGCAATCTATGCTGCACTTTTTATTTTTCTGTAGTTATTATTCAACACTTACTAAAAGGTTTTTGATTCCATATTTTAAGGTTTTACCTGAGATTGACTACAAGGCATCTTATGGGAAGGTCATTGCTTTGAAAGATGATGAGCTAACTTTTCGGGTTGGTTCCTTTTTGAAAGCGGCGGTGCGCACTCGTAACTCTATGTGCCCCTGCTGAATCATATCATTTTATTCTGCTCTTTTTAACTTTTAAGCTATATGTATTTGTTGGCATATAAATATTTTAATGAATTTTTGCTTTCTTTGTACCATCTTGTGTATTGTATTACTGGAGGACCAATTTTAATCGGATATTTTAATTGCCCCTTTGTCGTTGGAATTTTCATTACATATGTTGTTGTCTGCCTGTACTTTTATGGATATGTATCTGTATCCGAATAAAGATGATATTGATTGATTGATTTAGATGCAATTTCAATATAATATATAAATCTAATTTTTGAATACATATACCTGTGTTAAAAAATTCTTTGGAAGATTTGCTCATATGGAAATAATTGAAATTGCATCTAAAGAAATGGAATTGTAAGCTACTGGATAGAGCTTATTAACATTGAATGCAGATATCACTGTGAATATGTGGCTTAACAAATCAACTTTTAGAAAGTTGGCATTTTCCTGCCCTAGCTATTTTGTGCCTGCAGCCTGTTCCTTGGTCACATGACTGGGTGTAGTTGGCAGTTGGACTTTGTTTTGTCCTCCTAGATAGTTACACAATAGAGGTATTAGGTGTGCCTGGATGGGCCATCACTGGCAGGATGGGGGAATGGAGCTGGGCAAAGCTCCATCAACAAACCAATGGGCTGTGCCTTAACTTCACACAAAGGACTTCACACCACTTGGTTGTTCAGGTGGCCAGGTTCGAGCTAGGGCAGGGGAGTCAGAAAACTCCAAGAACTTCAAAGGGAATCCTCCAGAAATATCTTCTGCTTCAAAGAAGGTACCAGGTATAAAAATAGGACCCTCAGACCCACTCTTCTGTTTTCTTTCTGGAACAGTGGAAGGACTCCTAGAGGACTGCCTGCTGCTGTGGCCTCTGTGCATTTCAGAGGAATGTTTTACTGCACCTGTGAGTACTGCTCTGCTGCCTGCAGCCTGCTTGAACCTTAGAGGCCTGCCCTGCTGCTTGACCCCTGTTCCATCTCTTGAACCCAGGACTCCAGAGTGATTCCGAGGGCTAGTTGGTTGGCCTCCTGATCAGAGCCTCAGGGACAGAAAAGGCTCCAGCCTTCTTGAACCTGCACCTAGACCCAGCCTGAGTGAGTCCCAGCTCTCCAACTGGTGTCTCCCCAGTCCTGGACCCTTGGAAGTGGTGCTAAAGGTGCCCAGATAGCCACAACCTGGCACTTAATTTGTAGCTGAAAACTGCTCTGAGGGGACCATGACCAACCTGCTCATCTATCCTCGTTCGGCATGACTCTGTGACATCTCCCTCAACTTTCTTCTCCTCAGAAGCAAATCCTTTTCAGCGGTCCTTTGCAGAATTGGTATCCAGCCTCGTGGAGCCCTCTTCAGCTATGTCTCCAGTCTTGACTAACTGGAGATTTTCGACTTCCAAAAAAGAGACTAAGTTCAAACGTGGAAATCTTCACCGACTACGCCTCCGCCTCTGAAGCAGACTGCAGTCTTGCCCTGCTGAACTTCTACCTTCTGAAGAGACCTTTTGTTGAAATTTCCTCTAAGTCCAAAGATAAGTGCCGACCAGGCCCAATCCAGTTCTTGCATCTGATTCGCTCTCCATCACGGTTGACCATATTTTTCGATTTTGACCCGGTCTGGTGCAACTAGATGTCTGTGGTTGGTGCTTTGATATTTTAGGGGCTAGTTTTTACTATAAACTTAAAAAATGGATAACGTGGTTCGACTGATTGAAGTTTTGTTGTTTTGGTCTAAAATAATTTATTAAAATTTACTCTATTTTTCTAAATTGGTTTATTACTATTTGAGTGCTGCATAAATACTTTACAGATTGCCGTAAGTTAAGCCTGACTGCTTTTGTGCCAAGTTACGAGAGGGTTAAGCACAGCTTAATTTAGTGACTTTTGTGGTTCACTCTGACAGGGATTGTGACTGTTACTTGAGGAGCGTTAACACCCCACTCAATCAACACCTCAGTTTCTCACAAACGCAATATTTTCAGTTGCTCCAGCAAGATTTGCAGCAGCCATCACAGACTGTAAACATGGTGGAAGCCCACCTTTGACTACGTCCAGAATTACAGATTGCTAATCTTTGGGCTTCTTCTGAAAACCAACACTCCGCATGCAAATCCATTCTGTCATGACAATTCAAAGTAGAAGGTTTGGCATAATCAGGGAGGCCTAAAGCAGGTGCAGAAGTCATTGCCTTCTTAATTTTCACAAATGCATTTTTGGCTTGACTAGAGCACTGCGAGGGTTCAGGGGTGTCTACTGTGGCATAATCTTACAAAGATTCCCTATTTTAGTATGGTCCAGGATCTACTGTGTAAAATACCCAGCCATATCCAGAAAGGTTTGTACTTGGGATATCGTTACAAGCAGAGTAACTTAGGCATTGCTTTAACTTGTTCAGAGGACTGGTGGCTTATTAGAAGAGCTTTGATGACCAAGGTATTTCGCGTGGGCAAGGCAGAACTACAATTTCTCCTTTGAAGCATTATCCTCTTTATTAGTCGATTTGATCAGGCGATAGATGGAATCCACCCTATAAAATTCTGAAGTAACAGATGCCCAAATCAAATCATTAATATAGGTGACTAAATTAGAACCCCGGTGGAAAACCAACATTCTAGATCCTTCTTTAGCGTGAAAGTTTGGATCCTCGGAATGTGAACAAGAAAAGATACTGCTTTCCTCTTGTATGGGGATGGAGAAGAAGGCAGAACAGAGATCAACCACAGTAAACCATTCAATTTTTGTGGGATACAATTAATAGCCCTAAAATCTGGCACGATCCTGTACACATTGGCTTGAACCGCCTTGCATATCGGGAGAATCGGAGTATTGAATCTACTAGCAATGAGCAATAAAACCCCTTGCTTAATCACATTAGCTATTACAGGGTGGATCCCTTCCTCCACCTCAGTTTGTTACCAGTACTGGGGAATGCTGTGTGTGACGACTGGGCACAGCCAATGCAGTAGCTGGCTTCGCATTTCTGTAGGAGCGAGATGCAAATACCAGAATCTGATTCCTTACACCAGCTAGAGCCCTACAACCACTAGAGATTTGGATAGAGCTCCAAAGGGAAAGGGAAAGTGGAGAAAACACAAAGAATGTGTCTCAGGGTCCTTTCAAGGTAACTGCATCAATCGATGACACTAGAGGTTTCTTCAGTGTTCTAGGCTCATCATGCATCTAAAACAAAGTATACCAGACTTTCAGAACCTTCAACTCTAAAGCAGGAACAACTTAGAATAGCTTAACAACTGGCAAGTGTGCATTCTTACCTAATGCTTCCCACTTTCCTACTTGTACCTCGTGGCAGGAAACCAATACTTGCAGTGTAGTCCTAAGGGAAGGAAAATAACACAGGATGCTGAACTAATACTAAAAAAATGATCTAGCCCCTCAAACCCCCTATTTAGCTCAGTAATACCTAACTACTTAAGTAATGGGGATTTTTCAATGAGCAATATAAGACCGGAAATACATAATTCCTTCAAAGTCTGTCAAAAATAATCCATAGAAATTCGGTTATTGATAATGTTCCCAGGTGTGCCTCGAAAAGTCTTAGAAAACAATTGTTATGTTATGTCATTTATTTTTAGAAAGCGCTCTTGTACCTGAGGATATCTTGGCGCTGCCTTGTATAAGGAAACCAGTGAGAATTGTGATACTTTGCTGTAAGAGAGCCTAACATAACTGAACACAATTGATTTATTGATTAAAAAGCCAAGTTTTAAGTGCTTTCCTGAAATGTAGGAGAATAGTCAATTATTTCAGTTTGAGAGGGAGAGAGTTCCATAGCTTAGGGGTGCAAACAACAAAACCTTTGTCTCCCCAGTGGGATTTCCTGAATTTGGGACCTATAACGTTTTTTGCAGCCATTGAGCGTAATGGTCTGGTGGGGATATACCAGTCAAAGGGCCAGATGTACGACCCGTTTTTGTATGCGCAAACGGGTTTGCGAACCCATTTACGCATGCAAAGACATATTGGGCCATGTACATAGCCCATTTAGCGAGTCGCAATTTTTTTGCGACTCGCTAAATATGTTTTGCGACTCGCTATTTGGAAGGGGAGTTCCCTTCCAAATTGCAAGTCTCAAAACAATGTACTAATGTTTTGCGACCGCAATTGTGGTCGCAAAACACTTGCAATTTTAAGGGCAGTCATTGGTCCCAGGGACCACTGCCTTCCCTTAAAAAATGAAACGAAAACGTTTCATTTTAGTTTTTCTTTAATTGCATCCCGTTTTCCTTTAAGGAAAACGGGCTGCATTTTTAAAAAAAAGCTGCTTTATTAAAAAGCAGTCCCAGACATGGTGGTCTGCTGAGCCCAGCAGGCCACCATCCCTGGGAGGGCCAGCATTCACAATGGGCTCGCAAATTGCGAGAGGCTCATTAATATTAATGAGCCTCACAATTTGCGCCCCCCCCCCCCATTGGGAATCGCAAAACATTGTAAACACACTGTTGCACATTTCATTTAGCGCCTCGCAATTTGCGACTCGCAATGTGTGACAAATTGCGAGGCGCTAAATGAAAGGGTCGTACATCTGGCCCAAAGTTTTGTATTAGATACTCTGGTCCTTTATTGTGAAGTGCCTTGAAGACAATACACAGAGCCTTAAAGGCTATTTTGTTTTTTAAAGATAACCAGTGTAGCTCTTTAAGTGCAAAAGTTGCCGACTGATGTTTAGGTAGTCCAAACAAGAGACGTCCTGCAGCATTTTGCAGTGTTTGCAATTTGGTCAATAGTTTCTGTTGCATTTTAATGTACAGGGTGCTTCAATAGTCCAATTTAGACAGGATCAGTAATGTGCCGACAGTCTTATGAAGATATGTAGGAATAAAAGGGAGCATTTTCCTGATTATTTTTAGAATATAGAAAACTGATGAGGCAATTTGATTAACCTGGCTGCCTAAAGTCAGCCTATTGTTGAAAAGGATGCCTAGGTTCCTTACTTTTTCGACTGGAGTTGGCAGGGCACCCATGTCCTGGGGCCGCCAACTCGGGACCATAAGGATATATTATTCCAAATAAGAGGACTTCGGTCTTCCCTGAATTTAATTTTAAACAAGTGTTGTTCATCTAGTCTCCAATGTTTTTCATACAGTTTTTGAAATTTGGTGTCCGTGTGGTCTGAGTTGGCTGAGGCCGAGACCACAATTTGGGTATCATCACCGTAAGATATAACTGAGAACCCGGCCATTTTTTTTATCAGTTTGGTCAGTGGTGTAATATGTAAGTTAAAAAGAGTAGGGCTCAGAGAGGCGCCCTGTGGTACACTGAATGGAAGGGTAAAGGAGTTTGATACAAAGTCATCTAGTGCTACACATTATTCTCGTTCTGACAAGAATTATATTAAAAGGGCGAGGGCCATTCCTCTGATTCCCAGTGAATAAAGGCCGTCAATCAAGATCTTGTGGTTGACCGTGTCAAATGCTCCTGAGAGGTTTAACAAGATTAGGGCAGCATTTTCCCCTCTATCAATGGAGGCTCCTATATTTTCAGAGGCAACAATTAATGCAGACTCTGTGCTATGTTGGCTTCTGAAGCCAAATTGAGTAGCATCAAGAAGACAATTTGAGTCAATGAAGGCTGTCAACTGTTGGTTCGTGGATTTATCTATGACTTTTGATGAGAATGGCAAATGGGATATTGGCCGATAATTACTCGGGTCTGTTAGCGGAGATTTGTTTTTTATTAGAGGTAAGATGGATGCTCTTTACCAGACTTTTGGAAATTTACCTGTGTGAAACATATCATCGAAGATATTATTTAGATAGGCTGAGATTATTTCAGGTACTTGTTGAAGGATGTTTTGGAGGACCGGGGTAATCCAAACTTCATGAATTTGGTTAGTCTGAGTAACTGATCCATTGTGAGCGGTGAGAAGGAGGTCAGAGATTCTGAATTGGTGACAGGAGATATATCTACAGACGAACTAGATGTTGGTGTAAGTTTCGCTGTAAAAGCTGCATAGACATCTTTCACTTTAGTTTGGAAGAAGGTGGCAAGGGTGTTGCAAAAAGACTGACTGGAGAAGGTGTTTTTATTCTCAGGGATGGAGAGCGATTTCATCATTTTGAAGAGCTCTTTAATAGAGTCTTTGGTGGTTTTATTTTTATGGATAAAGAAAGATGATTTTTCTTAAAAAATCATAGGGGCATATTCTCAAGGACTTATCGCCGATTTATCGGCACTTTAGCGCCGCAAAAGTGGCGATAGATTTATCGCCCAATTCTCAAGCTGGTGCAAACTGCCTATATCACCGGTTTTCCAACGATAGCTTCCGCAAAAAACATCGCCACGGATGAGAGCGACAACTAACACTAATGATATGCAGAGTAGGGGTTCCCGTGCAAAAACACCCAAAAACACCACTTTGCGATATTCTCAACGACCAGGCAGATCTGCGATGCGATCCAAAAACAGGTGATAAGGCGCGTTAGCAGCAGGGATTTAACACCTGCCTTTTACTGGTGTTAAGCAGGACGACAACCTGCAGTATGAAAGGGAGCCCAGCCCAGAGCCACATCTGAAGACCAACACATGTCATGGAGCTACTGACCATGCAGCTCGGAGACCTAAGAGGTCCACAACACCCACAGCCACCACCCCCAGGCCGCCCCCCCAGGCTCCCCCCGGACTACCACCGAGGCAGCGCAGAACAAGACAGCTGACCTTCCGAAAACGGCATGGCCCCTCAGCCACACAATTGCATAATGTGGGGAGAGGTGGGAACCGAGTATGTGTGAAGAAGGCAAGTCACCCAAGAATAAGAATGTACACAATGCCAATTGTGGCGGTGATGTGCTGGACAGACTTCAGTATGCAGAGCACAGACATGTCCATGTGGACATATACTGCTGGTGTTTGTAGTGTTGTGGACAGTGGACGCAACCATGTCACCTCAGGCAGTGGGGAAGACCTCGGTCATGTAGCTTTGTCGTCCCCCCCTGTAAGCGTAAGCAGAGTGGGCTGGGCCGGCGTACGCCAGTCCAGCGTAGGGGTGTGAAGAATTTGCCCGGGTCTCTGGGCATAGTTCAGTTCTTGCCTGGACAAGGAAGTAACTAATGCATGTGTCACTGTTGTAGTGTCGGCGCCACCCAGCCCCCAATTGACAACGTTGCAATGTAGCATGCACCCGGAGGGCGGGCTTGCATGCACGGAGAAATGAAGGAGCCCAAGACCGCTGGGGGTCTTGGCTCATACATGATAAGTGTTGTGTGTATCTGTATTGCCGCAGCATGAGCCAAATGCCTAGCCTTAATCGCAGCGCGAGTTCAGCCAGGCATGAACTCTACATATGTGTCCGCCCTATCCTTACCATAGGCCTACACTCACGTGGCCGCCCACCTTCAACGGCCAACATCACAGTGTCGTTGTCAGGCTTGTGGACATGTGCAGACAGGCATGACAATGGTGTGCCATAAGAGTGCAAGTGATGCAACCGCACAGCGCACACAAGTAAATAGGCTCGGGGGGAGGGAGGAGCAGCTGTGAGGCAACGTAACACACAGTGATGCCGCTCATTTGCCACAATCAAGACATGTCAAACATGAATCCCAAAGTCGCACACATCCCACCCAACCCCGAACAAGCCACATCACATTTCCTGAATGCAAGCAGATGACAAACTAACATTAGGGATGAAGCTCCTTTGTCTGAACTATCAGGCGGAAGCACATCTGCACCTCCGACCTCGGAATTGCATGTGCCCGGCACCCCCTGACAGATACTATAGCAGCTGATGACAACTCCCACACTACGCACAGCCCAACGAAAGAACAACGTATACACACCCCACACACAGAAGTCCTTGCTCGAAGTTATCTTGCATGGAATGGCCTGTACACTTACTCCCAAACCATCCCAGGCGTACAACAGTTGCACACTAAAACAACTCATTGATCCGAGCTGTGGCATTTCATCCACAGAACTGGCGCAGGTCAGAACAGTGCCGCTTCAACCAGAGCCACTAACGCAATGGCAGAACATCCCAGACACATGCACAACCCCTGTTAGGTGGAACTGTACCGTGCACGTATGTTGCGTTTACTGGGGGCACTGTCATTGGCAGTGCTGCGGATCAGTTACCGGCTAAGCTTCCGCCTTGCCAACGTCACCTGCGTTCAGCCTGTGTTGCATTGTGGATCGTTCATATTCGAGTGGTCCATGGATGTCTGCCTATCCAACAGGACGGTAGCTGAACTGGATTTTGACATGTGTGTGCGCCCCCTGTTGGCCCACGACCAGGAGTGTCACCGTGATACCCGTTTATGGGAAATCTTGATACTTGGCATACATGCTGGCAGCTGGACCTGGGAGATTGCACAACTCCTCGTGTGCAGTGACCACATTGAACCGTTCCCCTATTGGGCTGTAGTGCTAATTGGTGAAAGGGGGTGGACGCAGCACATCTGTCCGGACCTGCTAATGTATTGCCTCACCGTCCTGTTTGATGAAGTCGACAACGACCTCAGGTTGGAAATGATAGCCTACGAAGCTGCAATCGCTTTCATGGACGAGTAACTACGTACCTGCAGCCACAACAGATTGGAACCCATTGCACATGTCCCAACACCTTGTTGCATCTTGGAGATCTGGTCACATGTCCCACGACAACAGTGGACATGGCTGCATTCGCCTGGACTCCGAATACATGAGCGGACAACAACGTGGGTTAACACACACCTGTGAAAGGTGAGGCACTCCCCGGAGTGGACAGCGGCGCTTGGCAACGTTCCTCATCCTGACATACTGCTGCATTGGTCTGCATGTTGTGGCACTTATCTTGCCCGTACTGACACGCATATGCTAATAAAGTCTACGCACCTTCACTTGGATTCAACTGTGATGAGTGTTGATTTGAATGACAATGTGTGTCTCACTGTCTATCTGGGTCACGGCCATACATGCGCATTGATAGCATTACCCAGGGATTACCTTTTTGTGGAATCACTGTCCCTACATTCATCCATACTTTCATACTTGATTGCTCATAGCCACGACACATCTGTGTGAATTAGAATGTTTTATTCGCATTCAGTGGAGTGTTGAAGCTGGAGCAGTACAGGGCCATGTAAACCCCACTTTACATTGTTGCCCCGTGGAGGGCCAGCCAGAGTCCTTTAGGGATTGACAAGTTCATCGGAAGAGGGAGACTTCAGTCTGCAGTGTGATTGCTGTGTCATTGGTAACCAATCAAAATATGGCAGTCCATGTCGAGGTCCAAGGTGAGTGTCGCTGAGTGTATCGGGGGACAGTGGAAGGTGTTATTCCAGGGCATGATGCAGAGGGCAGAACCAAGCTGAAACAGGACATATGGCGGAGATGAATGCTACCACTTCATTCTTACCACAAAGCCAGATTCATCATCATCTTTATCCTCTGATGTGTCAGGTGCCTCACATGTGGGTGGTGGTGTTTAGTCTGCATCACTGTGTGGCACTGACACATCAAGTTCCGGAGGTGGAATGTCTGCCGCACTGTGTGGCACTGACACTCCAGGGGGCGGAGATGTGGATGGAGTAGTAGCAGCAGCATTCATCCGCGCCAGGCCTTGTGGCGGCAATGCCATGACGAGGATCTGCAGGGCATGGAAGATCACAGCTACATCTCGCTGGTGTGCAGCCGTGGCAAACATTCTTTCCGCCTGCATCCGCTCCATGTTCTCCATGATCCTCCGCATGTGTCCCAACTCCCAGCTGACATCGCTGGAGCCACTCTGACTAGACAGTTGTTCTTGGCTCAGAGTCATGACTCCAGCGATGTCAGCCATGGATTGTTGGAGAGCATGGCGCGGACAGTGGGTGTCCGTTAGGGACTGTAAGTGGTCCCTGATGGGACTTAGACACCCACGTATGGCATCTAGTTTGGCTGCCATGAGGTCGAACCCCACCCGCAGCTGATAAGCCATCTTCTCCTGGCACCCTAACACATGGCGTTGGAATGCCATGTGTTGGTCGTGGGGGTCCTGGGAGACAGCCGTGGTGGTGGGTGCTTCCTGCTGTGTGGTCTGTGTAGGGGGTGGTGTCTCCTCGATGCAGCTGGGCTGCCCTGCTCCTGGAGGTGGGGTGCCGAAGCTGTCCATGTGCTGTTGGAGGGCGTCGGTGTCGATGTTGGGGAGGTCCTCTTCATCATCAGTGCTGAGTTGTTGGGTCTGCTCTGCAGGAGGTGTTGATTCTCCCTCTGCAATGTGAAGGGGAGATGCAGATTGACATTGTGTTCACATGTATGTTGACACATTGTACAAGTTTACTTACAGACTGCATGACAATGTACATTGTGACTGTTTGTGAGGAGATGCCTATGTGATGCGGGACAGTTGACATTTCTACACCATCAGGGATGTGAGGTTGTACTTGTACATTGTCATCTCACAGTTTCCTGCTATGTCAAATGCGAATGGCCATTTTCTACACACGAGCGGCGGCAGTTGTGTCCTCTGTTCTGTTGTGAAAGTGTTGCAGTTTGTACCACATTGTTGTCAATGTTGAGGTGCTCTGATTCTTATGTGTGTGTGCTGCATTGTGGGTGTGTTGCCCCTTCAGCTCTGATTTTGCTGGCCCTTATCCCTTTCAGGCGGTGTGCCTTTCACTTCTGTGCTTATACAGTGCTGAGATGTTGCAGACTTGGGTAAATTGGGCTCTTGGTCGGAGTTGTGACTCTTGGGCATGGTTTGTCCGCAGATGTGCTATACTTAATTGTGCATGTGTGCCATTGGTCCCATCTCCCCCGTCCCCCAGTCCCTGGTCGTTACTCACCCTGTTGCTGTTGGCTCAGGTCATGTTGTGCAGTGTCCGGTCCCCCAACTCCTGCCACCGTCCCCCCAATGATGACTCGGGACACCATTTCCTCCATCTCATCCAGCTCCTGGTGTGTCGCTGGACTCCCACCTCCAGTCTGCATTGCTGTTTTCAGGTTGACTGCGAGTTTCAGCTTGGTTTTGCGCTTCACATCAGTCCAGCGCTTCTTGCAGTCGTCCGCTTCCCTTCTCTTCACTCCGACTGCATTCACCTTGGCCAAGATGGACTGCCATATTGTATTTTTAGTTGCCAATGACACAGTGGAGGTGATGAACAGTTGGTGGTGGTGTTCTATCACCTCCGTAAAGAGGATCTGGTTTTCCTGCGTACTGAAAGGCGGGTTCCTCTTCTTCTTCTCCTTGCCCTTCCCTGACCCTGAGGTCCCAGGCTGGTCCTCCGTGGGGCATGTGGGGTTCTGGTTGTCCTCTGTACTCGCTCCGGCTACCTCCATGGTGCTTCGCAGTTGTTTGTGTTTTGTTTGTGTTTTTTGTTGCCGCTTTTATAGTGGTTTTTCTCGCCTGACTTGTGGGACTTGCAGGCGCTGTTTATCGCTGTATTTTTTATCGCAGTTGGACCCATCGCAACTTTTTTCACGTTAGGCTTTAGATTTTTATCGCCGTCCCGGTAATTTTATCGCGGACATTTGATGCGTTATCGGGACACTATCGCATGTTACTGCCGTGTTGAGAATAAGACGTTAACACAGAGTTATTTTCCCGCGATGGACGGCGATATGAAAAATTGCGTTAACCTATTTTGGCGATGATTATCGCACGTTCTTGAGAATATCCCCCATAGTTTTGTATTCTTTTAGGTATTTTTTATATGTCTTTATCTTCAGTTTTATAGTGTTGTCTCTATCTACATTCTAGTTTATGACACAATTGTTTTTGTGTTTTGAGCCTGTCTGGATCCCAGGGTTCAGTGGGCTTCAGCCCGTGGTTTGTCAATTTCTTCTCGGGGACTAACTGACTAACTGCGTTGTCTAACCATGAGTGGTATTCGGAGACAGTCTGGTCTAGATCTTTTAGCATAGGTAGGTTTAGTTTTAGTGAAGGCCATTTTTACTATTTCAGGGTTTAATTTATGCCAAGAACGTGTTATTTTCATTTTATGAGGTTGTATTGAGAGGAGCACTTTCTCTATCAGTGTGATATCGAACATCAGTGCTGAATGATCAGACCATGTAAGTGCTGGAGCTCACACTCTCAATCATGCCGTTCAGCAGGATAAACATCCATAAACAGTCCTTTCCTTCTTTTGCTGCATGCATATATCAACATACATTAACAGTCTTTACCTTCTTTTGCATAATCCACATGTCAACATCCATTAAGTTTGTGGGATAGCAATGCAGGACAGTGAGCAAATATCCCAAATTGCTTGCATGCACGTATCTTACCAAATTTGATCAGTCAGCTGTTGGTAAATGCTTTTCGTACCCTTTGTCTCCACAGACGCATGGAAAACAGAAAACTCCCAAACAGCAGGTACAACCAGTAAAATACAATAGTGCAGGAGCAGGCACCGAAGAAATGAGGGAGTCCCTCCAGGGGTCACAGGAAAGGCAGCAGCGTGACCAAATCAGAGAAGTCAATGTAAATAGCAAGGACCCCCTGCAGTAACTTGAAATTCCTAGGGCAGTGCAAATATGTAATTGAAGAAAAAACCCCTAGGCAACTAAAGGTCTATAACAATTAACAGACCATGTGGGCTAGCAACATGATGTAGTCAACTCAGTGTAAGCAACAGTAATATTTAAAAATTCATTTCTTTAATTCAAAATAATTAAAAAACATTTCAAGACATATATCATAAAGGTAATTGATTATAAACATGTTCTGATCTTATTTCATAATCCACAAAAAACACCATACAGAAAATACATATGGACATAATACAAAAAGCTTATACACTCAATTAGTATGAACAACGAATATTTCTGATTAATACAAATCTGAAAAAACATACACATCAATGATAAACAAAAAGTGGCTACTAGATGGATCTTCTACGCGCGTTTCGGCGTACACTACGCCCTCATCAGGAAAGCCACAACATTTCTCGGCAATTGGTCATGAAGCGAGATTTGCAAAGGAGGAAATCAAAAGGGGCCCAAATCAAAAGGAGTGGGTCACGGAGTCCTGGGCAAGGGATGCGTGTATATATGCCTCAATAATAATCTTTTGGTTAATCTATGGCTTATGCTTATGCCGGTCAGTCGGCACACAAGTGCGGTTCGTCCTCTTCTCGTTCCAAACATTGTAGTCAGGGCCATCTTTATCTTTCCGTCTGCTGCGTGAATAGAATGTACTAAAAAGTCATCCTCTGGACTTTAACACCAAAAGCCATCCGTTAAGATTGATTTGATTTTTATATATATCCACAGTACTTATCAGTGTCTCTTTTATTTTTTCAGATTGTTTTTATCTGAGCATCACCCTTCTCTGTGCTGTGCTTGCCCTCATGTGCTTCTCCACCTCGCATTGCTTTCTTGCCTGCTTGCTTCTACCACTCCTGCTCCATGTTGCTCTTCCCCACCGTCTCACCTTCCTCATCTCCTCATCTCCCACGCTCCACATTTCTCTCTCTCACCCGTGTGAAGGTAGTATGACACAAAGTACTAACGTTCAATAAAGATCAATGTCAAGTAAGAGCTGTGTATCTGAAAATGTATTTGTCTTTATTCATGCCAGAAAAAGGTATAACAGTGAAGCTGAGATAAGCACAAAAAACACTAGGAGGATTTTTTACAAGCCCCTTGTGGCACATTTCCACCACCGGGGCATCACTTTTGTCATGCTCCGGAGGCACAGAGTGCAGACCCATATCAAAGAGGCCACGAAAAGCCACTTTGCATGGCTTTTCATGGCCTCATAGATATGGAGTAAGGCAAAGCAGCACAAGTCGTTGCCTTGCCTTGCTCTGCATCAAAGAGGTGTTATATGGGTCTTGCAGTGGGTGTTCCCACTCAATTCCCATGGATTTTGACATTGCCCCAGATTTGTAATATTATGTAAACCTGGGGGAGTGCGAAAACGTATGCCTCCCCAGAGCAGGCGTAACGAGGAGAAATGCTTTAATTTCTCCTTGTTATTCCTTTTTCCACGTGTGCTGCATTCTGCAGCACACATAGAATGAGGAAAACGCCTCTCGTGATTATTTTTGTGCAGGAAAATGCACAAAAACAATCATGCCAACAACACAGACACCCTTGCACCATAGTGCAAGGATGCCTGCATTGGTGCTTGGCTGCAAACTGTGCACCGGCTGACAGGACAGGAGTGCTCCTTAGCTTGTAAATACGGTGCATTCCTGCCCTTTTGTAATGGTGTAGGGCAGTGCATCTAAGTGACTTATGGTGCTGCCCTACGCCAATTCTTTGTAAATGTGGGCCCTAGGTTCTAGACTGAGACACAAGCCCAACTGTTATCCAAGCACTTCTGCTGTTTAGGGTTATGATGAGTTTCACATTAGCCTTTTAAAAATGCTTAGAGAGTGGCACTGAATCAGCAATGTTTCATTTCTCTCGAGTCCGAGCGTTTTGTTAACTCACCTTGGTTCCCATTCGCTGTCTGACACGTCCATTCCATTGCACTGACAAAGTATCTTCAAGATGTACAGTCAGTCTTGTCTTCATCTTAGTTACTTCACAGACATGGGTTCAGCAAGACAGGTCAGCTCAGCTCAGTACTTTTGGAAATCCCTGCAAATCCCCCATACAAGAGAGATCTCATTCTCATCCCAAGATTAAAAGGTGTTACTGTACAGAGCAAGACTGCTAAGACTAGAAATCCACACCGCATGGCTGCTCAATCAATCAATCAGGGTTTTTAAAGCGTGGCTACTCACCCACAAGGGTCTCAAGGTGCTGAGGGGCTTAAAGGGGGGCTGCTTATCCGTCTGGAAGCTGGGGTTCAGTCGAAGATCCAAGTCTTGAGATCCTTCCTGAATTGAGTCAGCGACAGGGATTGCCTGAGGTGGAGAGGCAGGGTGCTCCAGGTCTTGGCGGCGAGGTAGGAGAAGGATCTTCTTCCGGTTCTGGTCTTGCGGATCCGTGGGACGGTGGCCAGGGCCAGTTCGGTGCAGCGGAGGTGTCTGGTGGGTACGTGGAATGAGAGGCAGTGGTTTAAATATGCTGGCCCTGCGTCATGGAGGGCTTTCTAGGCGTGTGTGAGGAGCTTGAAAGTGACTCTTTCGTTGACTGGGAGCCAGTGGAGTTCTCAAACTGGTGTTTGGTGATGTGGCTGAGGCGGGGGATGTTGAGGACCAGTTTGGCTGTGCCGTTTTGAACGTTCTGTAGTTTCCTGAGGAGTTTCTGGGTGACGCCAGCGTAGACTGCATTGCCGTAGTCGAGTCTGCTGCTGATGAGTGCGTGGGTGAGCGTCTTTCTGGATTCGATGGGGATCCATCTGAAGGTCTTTCGAGGCAGCCGAAGCGTTTGGAAGCATGATGAGGAGACGGCGTTGATCTGGCGGTTCATTGTGAACGAGTAGTCCAGTATGATGTGGAGGTTTCGTGCGTGGTCCGAGGGTGTGGGGGGTTCCACCAGGAGGCATCCCACGCTGAGGGGGTAGGACCCAGGATAAGGACTTTGGTCTTGTCCGAGTTCGAGGCAACAGTCTTTCCTTCAGGTGGCGACAGCCTTCATCTCGCTGTGGAAGTTGATTCTGGCGGCTGTGGGTTTGTTGCTGAGGGAGAGGATCAGCTGTGGGTCATCGGCGTAGGAGACTATGTTGAGTTCGTGGTTCCTGACGATGGCTGTGAGCGGAGCTATGTAGACGTGTGGAGGATGGAGCTCAGGGAGGAGCCCTGGGGCACTCCGCAGCTGATATCTGTGGGTTCTTAGAGGAAAGGTGGTAGTCTGACTCGCTGTGTTCGACCGATGAGGAAGGAGTGGATCCAGTTCAGGGCCTTGTCGCAAATGCTGGCGTTGTGGAGTCTCGTGATTAGGGTGCGGTGGGAGACAGTGCCGAAGACGGCCGAGAGGTCTAGAAGGATGAGGGCTACCCCTTTCACCCCAGTCGAGTAGGGAGCGGATGTCGTCGGTGGTGGCGAGGAGGGTGGTCTCCATGCTGTGGTTGCTTCAGAAGCCAGATTGGAAGATGTCCAGGACGTGGTTGGCTGTGATGAACTCAGACAGTTGGGCATTAATGGCCTTCTCGATGACCTTGGCTCGAAAGGGGAGCAAGGAGATGGGTCTGAAGTTCTTGAGGTCTGTCGGGTTGGCGGAAGGCTTCTTCAGCAGGGGGTTGATCTTGGCGTGTTTCCAGTCGGGGAAGGTGGTGGTCTCGATAGAGCAGTTGATGGTGCGGCGTAGCTTGGGGGCGAAGGCGGTGGCGGCTCTATGAAAGATGTGGTGCGGGCATGGGTCCGAGGGGGGTCCGGAGTGGATGCTCTTCATTGTCTTGAGTGTGCCGTCTGTGGTGAGCGGGGTCCAGTTGAGCAGGATCTGTTGGGGTGCGGCGTCATTGGGTGCGGTGGTGGCGGGTGTGGTGGGAGGGTCTTGGGTGTCGAAGCTGTCGTAGATCTGCCTGATCTTGTGGTGAAGGAAGGTGCCGAGTTTGTTGCAGACGTCTTGGGAGGGTGGGACATCTGTGGTCTCGCTGTTGGTCCTAGCAAACTCCTTGACGATGGCAAAGAGTTCTTTGCTGTTGTGTGCATTGGTGTTAATTATGTCTTGGAGGGGCCATTTTCTTTGTGGTTTTGAGGAGGAGGTTGTGTGCGGTGACGGCAGCTTTGAAGGTTGCGTGGGCTTCCAGGGTTTTGTGGTTCCTCCATCTCTTCTCGAGTCATCTACCTACAGGTGTGTCTGGACTCGTGGATGGTGGCGGTGAACCAACTGGCTTTCTTGGAGTGTTGCTTGCTGGGTTCCTTTTTAAGGGGTGCCAGAGTGTAGGAACAGTTGGAGATCCATCGGTGAAGGTTGCGTGCTGAGGTATTAGCATCTGTGGATGTTGGCTATGTGGTTGTATTGAGGGAGGTGGTGGGGTGTTCTTTGGTGACTTTTTTCCAGCTACAGCAATGGTGCGTTAAGTACGGTGGTGTACTGTGGGTTTGGTGAAGGCGAAGTACACGCAGTGGTGGTCGATCCAGAGGAGTTCAAAGGTGAGGCTGTTGGGGATGTTTGCACAGGCGGAGAAGACGAGGTGGAGCGTGTGTCCTGCTGCGTGGGTTGGAGAGGTGACTCCTGCTGCTGAGCAGTGGTTGTTTACAAGCTGCTGCTCAGTAGCCAAAATGCATGCTAGTTGTTACACAGTGGTAGCCATGCACAGAACAATTGCCTGTCCCCTGAAACCCAGTTTTTTCTAATTGGGACATCAGGCTGCAGGATTCTCTATGATGGACATCCACACCCACTTACCAAGTAGAGCTGCATTAGAAGGAGCAATGTTGAAATCAGGTATGGAAAGCTGTCAGCCTTCACAAACATTGACGTTGCCCATCTTCACCCAACTTTGTGGACAAAGTATAAAACTTCACCCACCACTATTCTTTTCACTGTAGTTATAATTGTGCATGTGATAATCCATTCTTAACACTTAAATGCAGCTCCTGTTATGTATCTTTTTCCATTTGGAGTTCCTCTGCCAAGCATTTAGATTTCACAACATAATGCCTTAGTACCTTTTCAGTAACAGCCTTTTGAGCCCATGACCTCAATGGATGAAGGGATGTTAAAGCAATTAAACCACCATGAAAGGTATTCATGCTTATTTTTTGGCATGCACCCATGTCTTTCTTTTTCACTCATCGCCGTTGCCATGTTCAACTCAGCCAAAAGATTTCACTTTTCTCCCTCTTTGTTGCGTCGATCAAGAGGTGAGACCCTAAAAGAAAATTTTATTTCTCTACTGACAGGACAAAATATTTTAGAACTGGGAATTACTTTTTCATTGGGTTCACAGAAGCAAAGAAGAGAACAGCTTTGTTAAAGCACACACTATCTAGTTGTGTCATGCTTTGCATGGGAACTTCCTATACATTGGCTTGTAAAGATCTCCCTTTAGAGAACAAAGCTCACTCAACAAGAAAAATAACAGCTACCTCTGGCAGGAACAGGCGACCCCAGGTGCCAATACCTGCCAATGTTGTCAGACAGCAACATCATCTCTTCAGACTTTTGAAAACATTCCTCTCTACAAACAGAGTCAAGACTTGAAGCTCATTTTGTTCCAGGCTTCTGCACATGCCATATTTTGAAGAAGTATCCATTAGAAGAACAAGGTAATAAGCTCCAGTAATGTGTTTTTATAATTGATACTGTATCTTCCCTAGACAATCTTCATGATCCTCCTGCCTCCTCATTCTCAGTAAGTGGTGCAAGATTATTAATTCTACTTTCTCGTTTTTGTGGAGCGTAGACTGGTGGCCATTTCTCTGTTCCATGGTTTAAGTGTCCTTATGACATTCAACCGCCAAATTTGTGACACATGTGGGCAGATTTACAAGCCCCTTGCGACACTTTTGCACCACTGTTGTGTCACTTTTGTGACGCAGCGGTGGTGTAAACAATGCGACACATTTACAACGTGACGTTTCTAGAGAGATGTGTCACGTTGTAAAGCCCTGCGCCACATTATACCTGCGTCAGGTATAATGTATGCAGGGTGGGCGTTCCGACGCAAGATAGCCTCGTAAAAGTGACGCATAATCTACAAGATTTCACTGCGCCACTTCTACGACGCCACTGCGCCGAAACCCTACGCCTGCTTAAAACTTAAAAAAGGAGTGACACAGCACAATGGGTATAGGCTTTCCTGAGCATTGCTGGAGTTGCGTCGTGCTTGCAACACGACTCCAGCAAAGCGTGACCTTTGCGCCAACAGATGCATGACGCATCAGTCAATCCTTGCGCCATGGTGCACCGCATTGTAAATGCGACGCATCCCTGGTGGCGCAAGGGTTTTTTGTGTGAAGCAAGTAAACTGATGCATCTCTGCTATGATGCAGAGATGCGTCAGTTTCTTGTAAATCTGCCCCTTAGAGTGACACTTTTTCGCAAGTAAGGCCAAATGACAAAGCGTACAGAAAAAAACATAAATATTAGAAATTACACCAGCAATAAGAATCTAAAAAAATGTTAAATGCTGCAAACCCCTGAAATGAAAGGTCACTGACCTCCAGCCCTTTTCTAAGATTAATGTTGCATATTCACAGTACTTTCAGTTGCTGGCTGTGACATCGTAGGACTATGAATACAGAAGTCACTGTTCGCTACTGCACCAACCAAGATTCAATGCTGTTTCTCTCTGGTTACACACACAGACATTGCAGTAGCTGGGTTAACCAACATGTTCATGAGGTTAACGTAAAATAAAAAAGTGCATCTTTTTAGTTTGCATGATTTATCTTTCAAATTATTTTATATAGTTACTTGAAGATGAAAGACCAACAAAATAGTTATAGAATATTTTTTGCTTTAAGTGGAGCCATGTTTTTGACCCTGCTCCCACACTCTGACAGACATAGCCCCCACTGCACTCATCTTCATTGGAGTGCTGTGCTGCTGCCTCTGCTGTGCCATCACAAACAAGTCCTTCTCCTTGTAATTCCAGACTAACAAAAAGCGCCTTTTGGCGTGTTCTTGGGGAGCTGGGGATAGGGTCGATGAGCTCACTGCAGTGCTGCTGATAGGCTGTAGATGGCTGCTGCCTCAAAGTGCTCTGGTGCTTAGAAGCTCGCCTCCACCTGCCTAGTTGCTGCACACTGCACTGTCATCGCACTAGGCCCTCTGGTAGCCGGTATCAGCGCGTCTCACCGCCTCTGGCTTGCTCGTCATCGTGCAGTCCTGTCAGCAGCCTCTCCGAGCCCTCAAAACTGTGACTGGTGTGGCATGCCGGTGCTGGCGTGCGCCCGCAGGATTACACAAGGCCCCCCTCTTTGGACCCTCATCGCACATCCCCCAGAGGTTAGGACAGGCTAAATTCAAAGTTGTGTTGACACACTCAAGTATCAACAACATCATTTATAAATCTTGGGGCTGACCGGCAAATGGGAAATATCCAGGACTGGGTTGGGAGCCCAGGAGGAACGGAGAGCCATGTGATTCTGTTCTCTCTTGGCCGGTAATGCAGTGAAGACCTCCTGCAGCTCACCCACTGCACTGCCTGCTCAACCACCTCCACAGCAGGCACACACTGATGGGTCTCGAGGCAGTGCCACCTTGTCTCTGCGGGTGAGGGCACACATCAAGAAACAATCCAAGCAGCCGCCTAGCAAATCTACTGTGATGTGCCCCCAAAAAATCAAAAGAAGGCACTGGATCCACACAAGGCTGTGCCCAGCTCTAGTTGTGTTTTATTTTCGCAGACAGTCGTTGGCTCCCCGTGGTCTGGAGAGGCCGGGCCTGGCTTCACCCAGCTCGATTTTTATTTTATTTTATAAGGAGTCATGCTGCAGGAAAAGAATAAACTAAGTATCAATTTTAGTTCACTGTGACCATAGCAACGCGATTCTACTCCAGTCCATGCTAGCTGAGTAAAATAACCTTTATTGGCAGGCTGAGGGAGCAGAATGGCAAGACAAGAAGCAGGCTTTCTTTTGTTTTTATAGTTGCATTACATCATGGCACAAAGTCAGGCGAGCTGCAGTTATGTGTGACTAATGCATTTTAGTGCTGTGATGTTGACACCAGTCCTAAAATGCGTTAGTTTAACCCCTGATGTGTGGTACTTGGCTGGGCTTAATGTGAGCTGTTACGTCATCTGTGCATATGTTATTCTCAGCTAATGCAGCTGCTATCCATCTGCTCAAGGTCCAAACCCGATGAATGGGAATGAGCTTTCTGCTGCTCTCCATGACAGAAGAGAAGCATGATGAAAACGCAAGACATTTGTTATGTTTCAGGGCAGACAAACAAAAAAAAGTTTAAACAGGAAAAATTGCTCAAAGAGACTGGAGGGGCTGACCAGCTGGCAAATTCACTGTGGTTCTCACAGCGCGAAATTTGCCAAGGGTGAGTTATCATGTTGGTCGCTAAAATAATATGTCTGTTGAAGTTTGAATGTTCTAAGCAAGCTCTTTTAAATGTAAGAGTTTGAGATGAGGTGATGTCTGTCAATGAATGGAGCGGTGTCCTGTGAAACCTGTCTGGTGCAAGGGAGAGGCTGCTTCTGTTGGCCAATTGTTTTGTTCCAGGCAATGTCAGTTTGTGAGTTCCCATCTGATTCTGTGGCAAACAGCTCGGCTCCTTCATATTGCTCCACTGTCAAGTGATTAAGTTACAAACAAGATATTACAGTTTCATAATTCATACAGCTCATCCCATTTTAAGGCCCCCAGGGGGCCTCTTCCAACCCAGCCGAAGAAGACTCCATGAAAAATAGACCAATTTCCAAGATGCTTCCTGCGACATCAGTCACAGTGCCTGTGTGTCTGCACACAGGTCTCATCCTTCTGTTCCATCCCTCTGCTTGCATGCTCAGCATTGGCCAAAACTGCATTTCTGTTGTCTAGTGCCTTGTGACGTCAGTGTGCCAGACTAAAAGAATACCAATTATAGCTGCCCCCTTTTAACACTTGATCAGCGGCTAGCCATTTTAGGCTACTCTATATTTCTATCATGCTTCCCTTTCCTATTTGCCGCACAGAGATGGGTTAAATTCTGTTTTTTAAGTGTGCGGTTGGGGAAAGCTGAATTTTTTTGCCACCCATTCGTACAGATTCGCCAGCCAGTCAGATTGCATTCGGAAGAACGTGGGAAGAGCTCATTTATGGGGGCAGATTTACAATGCCTGGCGCATCCCTGCAAATCAGCAGAGATGCGCCAGGAAAGATGCGTCACGCAAGTTACCCTTGCGCCACCACAGGTGCGCCGCATTTACTATGCGGCGCACCGTGGCGCAAAGATAAACAGATGCGTGTCGCATCTCCCGTCGGAAGGGTGGTGCATTGCTGGAGTTGTGTCGCAAGTGCGACACAACTCCAGCAATGCACATGGGCCGCCCATCTCTAACGTGGTGCGCCACTCCTTACTCCTGCTTGAAGCAGGCGTAAGGATTTGTCGCAGCGGCATCGGAAAAGTGACTCAGTGAACTCTTGTAGATTTCACTGCGTCACTTGTACGAGGCTTTCCTGTGACGGAACGCCCACCCCGCGACGGAACGCCCACATGAGACCTGACGCAGGTTTCATGTGGCGCAGGGCTTTACAACATGACGCATCTCCCTAGATGCGTCACGTTGTAAATAAGGCGCAACGTGGTGCATGGTTTACGTCGCCGTGCGTCACGAAAGTGACGCAACGGCGGCACAAAAGTGGCGCAAAGGGCTAGTAAATCTGCCCCATGGTCTTTTGCGTCTTTTTTCTGAATTTCTCACACCCTTCCTTTCCCCCTGCTGTCAACTTATCACCCATCGCTGTGCTCCGGCTCCTTGAATTTCTCGGGATCACTGTGCTTCGTTGTTGTGCCATCTAAAAATTGTGTGCCCCTGGGCACATATGCCTCGCACTTCTTGTGCTTCTGAAGATCCTCAGACTTTGTTGTTAGTTGTTTTTGCATCACTTCATACCATCAATTATAGTGCATTCATGGGTGGATAAGCCTTGCACGTCTCATGCTCCTTAGGCCTATGTCATTTTTGAGTTATGTTATATGTTATGTGAATCAGCTTGTACAGCGAAACGTCTCACTCTCGGAGTATCCTAGCGCTGGTACAGTGGATCTAAGGTAAGGTAGCTAATGGTATTTAGAAAAGCCATCTTTTCATCAGTTTTTTTCAACCTTGAAAAATTGAGGCAGGAATAAATGTGAAAAGGAAGGCTATTCCAATGATGAGGAGCTGAATAATTAAACGAACTATATCCGTACCTGTTTGTTCAGATACGCTGTGGGTTCAAGAGAGCTTTATCCAGGACCTGAAGTTTCTACCCGGAGGATACCTAGAAAGCCTTGTACGCAGGCATGCGGGGCCATTCCAAAGAAGTGTTTTATGAAAGCACACAAGAGTTTGAACAGATTATGCTTTCTTAATGGTAGCATAGTGCTCTTAAGGTGGGTACAGAAGGAGAGCCAGGTGGGAGTTTACAGACAAGTCAGGCTGCAGTGTTGTGCCACCTGTAATTTAGAGAGGACGGGCTTGTTGGCCACTACCAGAAGTGCGTTCCCATAGTTCAGATGACTCATGATGAGGGCCTGGACCAACGTTTTCCTGGAAGTCAATGGAAGAAGCCAAGGGAACACTTTTCTAAGCAGTCATAAGGTGCAGAAACTGGTACCACAAATGAAGGTCACCTGTTCCTTCATGAGTAGCTTATTGTCAACCAAAAACCCAAGGTTTTTTACCTCTCCCTTAGGGCAGGGTGCTGGACCAAGATCTTTCGGCCACCAATCTTCTGATCAAAGTTCCAGCGCTTTTCCAAACAGGAGGATTTCTATCTTTACTCTATTGAGTTTTAAACAACTCAAACTCACCTAGGCCATCACCTTTCTCATAGAATCAATGAATCTAGTTTAGAAGTCTTAAGATCATCCCCAATTGAGATCACCAGTTGGGTGTTATCTGCGTCGGATATTATTTCAAATCTGCAGGACTTGACAATGTTTGCAAGCAGGGCCACATATATATAAAAAAGGGTAGGACTCAGAGAGGATCCCTTAGGTACCCCCTTATTATTTCTGACTCTCCTCGATTTGAAGGGATGGATTGAGACCACATGGGTTCTGTAAGCCAGAAAGTCCCTGAAACATGCTAAGGCCTTTGCGAGTACGCGTATCTCGTACAGTCTCTGAAAAAGAATGTAATGGTAGACCGTATCAAAAGTAGCTGACAAATCTAGTAATACAAGCACTGCTCTGCTGGGGTGGCAGCATCCAGCATTGTTCTAGTGGAATAGATAACTGGCAGAAGGGTAGAGTGCATGCTGTGTGCTGTTCTTAAAACCAATTGTGAGGGGCATAGTATGTGATTGTCCTCTAAGTATTTAGAGAGTTGTTTATTAACTAATCCCTCCAAAACCTTACCAAGAAGAGGAATAAGCGAAATAGGCCAATCATTTGCATACTCGTTTGGATCAGCATTAGCTTTTTAAGATGAGGGAGACTAATGCCAAGTTCTAAGCTATTGTATGCAACAAATGGACCTTGCTGCGATAGGTAAAACATGAATTGTTTTTCAAATTTAGGGCCAGTGAATCAATTGGCTGGACCCTTGTATTTACTAACAATGTTTTTCAATCATTGTAGAATATAACATAACTTCTTATGTGTCAAAAACAAGGACACTTAATGCTTTCTCTGGATATGTGACCTTATTACAGCAGAACATTTGTGAATCATTTCAGTGCTCAAGATACATTTCATAAATAGAAAGAATGTGACACAATAAACTATTAATTAATAAATCAACATTACACGTGAAAAATCAAATATTTGATTAACTGGCCCTAAATTTGAAAATCAATTTATGTGTTAACTATGCAGCTAGTTACATTTGTTGCATTCAATATTATTAGAGGCCCAATCTAGCTGGGTAACAAGGGCCCTACCCCTTCATACATATAAGTTTCTAAGTTATTGGCTTTTTCGCTGAATCCAGGGATAAGTTAAATAATTATCTGATATAAGGGATTAACAGAGTAGACAAAGAACAGAATATGTATACCTGGCAGGGATCTAGCAGTGACCCGGACTCAATCTTCCCCACCATTTCTCGCACCTGTTCTTGGGAGATTACATCAAACCTTCCCCATAGGCCTGGGGCATTTGGTGGTGATACATTATAATTTGCAGGTTTATTGGGCCTCTCCACTGGCAGTGGAAATTCCTCATATATTCTAGAAATCTTGTCCTCGAAATAGTTAGTAAGCGAATCACATAGCTCTTGAGAGGCAGGTATTACTAGCCTACAGGCTGCCGGCTTTGAGAATTAATTCCACACTTTAAATAACTCCCTTGCAGAGTTGCCAGATTGCTCATCCTCAAGATAATATAGCTTCTGCGCACCTCCCTAATCTGCCTATGGTACTTAAGTTGCTTCATGGCATTCAGTCAGCTTACACTCTTTGTCCTGAGGTCTTTGAGCTTCTAGGGCTCCTCATACTGTGTTGCTTCCACATTGCTTCATGGCACCAAACAGCACATGTTCCTTCATCCTGAGTTCTTTGAACTTCTTGCGGTACTTGGGATCCACAGCCAGAATCAATCCAGCGTTGCTTACACACTCCAATCAGCAAGCACTCCTTATCACAGTGACTCAGCCAGGGACCTGTTTCTTAGTGGCTCCTTCTGATCCTCCAATTTCTGTGGCATCAGAAAGCCAGTTTTCTGCTCAGTCTGCTATCATCTTCAGCAGCCAGGAACCAAGAGTCGTGATGAGGACCCTAAGGACCAGGAAGAAGATTCTCATGTCCCAGTGCAGGAGGACCAGAAGCCAGCAGCAGAAGCCCATCCAGGACAAGCATGTTTGGCCTAGTCCCAGGAAGAAGCCCAGGCACAGCCAGCAGAAAACCTTTTCTCCCACCAATTCTCTATCTTCTATCTTCCCCATACCTACCTCCCCCTCTCTCTCTCCCTCCTTCCTTTTACCATTTCCACTCCATGTCTTCCCCCACCCATTGTCATTTCTTAGCCCTTGCTATTCTCATTCCCACATTCCATCCAAACCCTCACCTTCCAACCTACTGCTTGATTATTTTCTCTCTTGTATTTTTCTACCTTCTTACTTCTATCACTATTAGTTCCTACACATTTCTTTGTGTTCCTTTTGTTCTCTTCCCTGCTGCACCGCAGATTCTGCTGCCACCACCACTACCATTGCAGCCTCAGCAGACATTACTGCCACCCTCATCAGCACCACCATCATCATTGCAGCCTCGGTGCAGATGATGTTTGCAAGCCCCATCTTCATTAGCAGTATCATCACCAGTACCTTTACAGTTTTTACAGTCTGCATATGTGCCAATGAGCATAAAGACACAGCCTTACTGTTCATCCAAAATTCATTCACCTTTACAGACAGCTTCCTGGCTGATGTCATACATGCTTCTGTCTCGTTACAGCAAGGACCACCACCACAGTAATTGTTGGCGACCTCCATCATTTCAATATCACAGTTCAAGGGCCTTGACCTCACTATAGTACTGTCAGCACCAGGAACACCTGCTGTAACGCTGAAGAAGGTGTTTGCACAAAATATCAGAGAAAAATATTGTGTGGACAAAATATTGTGTCAAGAATATGGAGGAAATAAATATTATGAAGGTAATTTTCTATGTGCATGCACACTTTAAATGTACTTAACTCCAAATATATGTACCTTGACAATATATATATTTTCAAGGTACATAGATGTGGAGTTAAGAATAGTAAATCTATACTTACCTCATTGCACTTACCTTCTCGATATTTTGGTCCCTGATATTTTTGACTCACTGTACTGTCCACACGATATTAGTTTCTTCTTTAATCTGTCAGACAACAAAGAAGAAGACACCTTGTTGGGATGAGAATGTCTTCTGCATGGTGAATGGGTATGTACCTCTGCCCTGAGTGCCTGACAGCATGTGAAAGTAGTATCCCGACTTTTTGGGATGTAGCATCATGCTAGTCTGGCCTGAGCACAGAGGCTTGTCCCTGACAATGTTTGATACAGAACTGGCCTGTGACTTGGAGGGGTTCATCAAGCATGCCTTCATAGACGACAGCAGACTACTGTCCCTCTCGTGGGTGTATAACATAAAGCAGTGGTGGCAGCATATCCTGTTTTGTGATAACAGTGAAGCCAGGCATTTTTTTTTTGTGTCAGTGAGAGTGTGAACCTCTCTCCTGTAAAAGTCTGCTGCTATGTGAAGACCTAGACCCTTGCGCCATACGCATGTCGAATATGTGTGTATGTAAAGTGTATGTGTGAGAACTGTATGTAACAGGTGTGTGTTTGTTTGTTTTGGATGCCCCTGGTTTAGTATGGCACAATATGGAAGATGAGAACAGCGTCCTTAGGTAGTGGGAGCAAATTGCCTGCAGTGAGGAGGATTAACACAGGGCTGCCTTAAGAAATTCTATTAGGCCTTTTGGTTGGCAAGGAACTACTAATTAGTCTTTTTGACACTGCCATTTTTTTTATGCTGTGGGTGAGGGATGGCACTGCAGTTTATGTTATTCAAGGTGAGAATTGTTCTAGGCCAGTTTCTTTATCTGTCCCTGATTTCTGCTTCAGGAAGGATGATGACAGCCAGGTGCAGAGATCTCACACTTCATTTTGCTCACATTTGGAATACTCCAACTTGAATGCAACCCTAGTTCTACATGCTCTGAGAAGCATTACTTTACACAAAAGCTGTGTCTGGAGTGCAACCTGAAAAGGACACTTGAAAGAGAACCACCCCAGATCGGTTCTGGTATTTAAGACATTGAATCCACATCTCTTATCTGGAACATGTATATAAAAGTGAGATCCTACCCACCCCACTTTGCTCCAGTCCTAACTTCTTCCTGACCAAGGAAGGGAGTGCACTTCAGAGTACTCAAAGAGCTACTTTGTATCCAGGGCTGGTGTTTTTTTGACAGCCATAACTGAGGGGACATTTCTTGAAGTCTGCAGTGCTGGAGGAACTGAGGATCTCCCTAGTGCCTAGAAAATTTCCTGCCTGCTAAGAGGGGGAAGGATATTCTTGGCCCTCCAGGATTAGAGCAGTCCTGGGGCCATATTATGGATGCAGTGCATTTTCCTGGATTGGGCTGGGCGCACCCTGCAAAACATGCGCCCAGCGCAATCCCAAAAAATGTGCTGCATTATGGTGAGTGCACTGCCCCCAGGGCAGCCGCGAACTCGCTCTCGCCTAGGGGCAGCGCATTCATGTGAAAAATGGATCGGCTGCTTTAAAGCCACTCCTTGTTTTCACAGTGCAGGCGGCAACCCGCATGCAATTTTAAAGGGGATTTGAGATCCCCTTGCAGGCGGGTGGAGTTAGTGACTGCACCAGCCTGCAAAAGGATGTCTGGGGGGGGTCCATGGGGCCCTCTTTTCCAAGGGACCCTCTTTCCCTCCGCCAGAGGGCTGCAATCAGGGGGCGCACTGACAGTGCCTCACCTTTTAGGTGGCGCACAGTCAGTGTGCCTCCTGAGAGCTTCTTTGCTTCCGCACCCGGGTCTGTATTAAGGCGTGTGCGCAGAGGCAAAGGGATTCCCTCATTTGCAAGGGGACCACGCCCTCATGCAAATGAGGGAACGCCCTCCGGAGGAAGCGCTGGTGCTGTATGTGGACCGGTACTTTCAGTATTACAGAAGGGGACTCTCAAGCGTCTGCGGCACCTTCTGTAATACCAAAGTGCCCTTGGGGGTTGGCAAAGCCCCCGGGGCACTTCTATAATACAGCTCCAGGAGGACACCCCAGAATGTTTCTGGCATGAGGAGTACCTGTAGAAAGAAGGCTGCATTCGAGAGCGAAGATAGGCTAGGAGTGACCTGTATCATGAGTAGGTATCTGAAGACTTCACCAAATCAGGTGTAGCTGTGCCCATTGACAGCTGCTGAGGTCCAGGAGCTGTTGCTGTCACTGCTGCTGCCATAAGGAAATAAAACTCATCCCTGCTTAGTGGATCCCAGTGGTCCTGGGAAGCCACAACTGCTGAAGAACCCGTGCTATGACTTTCAGACCCATCGTGTTGTAATCTTCCATCAAAGCTAGTGTTGAAGAGAGGCTGCTACATGGATGGAAGGCAAGAGCTGCACCTGTAACATCACCTAATCTGCAAGACCATCGAGCAGGGAACATGTTGCTTTACCTGTGACCAGCGCAAAGGACTTAGACACACTCCAAGAAGTTTGAGTGTGCAGTCTTGTGGCTTTCTGTCTCAAGTTAACCTGGAAAAAGAACTCTTGGATTGAGTTGCACATCAAAAACTGTGGGTGTAACAGTGACATTAGCTACTAGGGTCACCCTGGTGAGGAAAGAATATTGGAATAGGGGACGGGGTTTGCTCTTACAAAGATCACAAACATGGATACAATCCTTGCTTGGCAGTTAGGGCTGGACTGTTCCCATAAGGAACAGGGTCAAAATTGATTTGCATATGGCTGGGTCAAAGCTGGGGTGGTGAGCAAAAGAATGATGGATTTAACCCAGATCCTTGTGACTGGGGGTGAATGTTTGCATTCTCCACCATTCCGTCCATCAATTGTTTCTTTTGCATATGTCGCCCTAAGTGGGAAGGGTATGCACAGATGTAGGTCCCGTGCTCACTACACCACTGGATTCAAGCTAGTCTGGCTGATGAAGGGTGATGCCCTGAAACCGGTCCCAGGAGGCTTGTTTCCGGTCCAGGGAGGACCTGGCTTGGCAGTTCAGGCTGCACTGTTCCCACAAGGAAAAGGGTCAAGACTGATTTGCACATGGTTGGGTCCAAGCTGGGGTGGTGAGCAAAAGAATGATGGATTTAACCCAGATCCTTGTGACTGGGGGTGAATGTTTGCATTGTCCAGCATTCCGTCCATCAATTGTTTCTTTTGCATAAGCCCTATCATCTGCAGCACCACCTGCCACAGTGCCAGCAGTACCACTCACACTGACAAGAATATCACCAACAACAATACCAGCAGCAACACCACTAGTGACACCATGACAGTGTACATACACCTGCAATGATTCTACACCTGTCGTGCCACCACAATCTCACAGAGCTTGAAGTGACTACTATGACTGCCGCAACCAGAACCACCAGTGCCGCTTTCAGTAGAACTGCCAGTGCAGCCACGACCATCATCGCCCTAACAATGCCAGCACCTTTAAGTGACTTCTTCCTTGCCATCAGCTGATCAAGACACACACACCTGTGCCTGCAGAATGCATCTACATTCCTGGGCCTTGATCTACTGGGGTGTGGTACTAACATACCGACAGTTACAGCCAACAAGCCATCTTGGCCCAAGGTGTAATAGCTTGTTATGTCTGCAGACTGATCCTCTTGTGCAGAAAAGCTGCCTAAGGCCCTAGGAAAGACTCTATGAGAGCATGCAAGGAAGTAGAACCCAGAACAGCAGCAACTGGATGCGATTCTGAATGCAAAGAACAGGCAGATGGTTCTGGAGGCAGAAGAAGGGGCAGGTGCTAGTAATGATGATGACTCCAGTATCCACTAAATTGTATGGTGCAGTAAGTTTGCTGTGTTTCCAGTTCATCCTCATTCTCAGGCTCAATGTGATGCTTGACTTCTCCTTTACTTTGTTTCTCTTTGCTGTGGTCTGCAGTGCAAAGTGGGCTGGTGCAGTTCTTTCTTCTTCTTTGTGTCTTCCCTTTCTGCCAGTTCCAACTACTATTTTTGATTTTTCTCGCTATCTTCTTCCTGATTCTCTCTGTTTTCACCCATGTCTTTCTTCCATGACTCCCTATCTTCCCTCTAAATTTCTCTCTACTTCTCCCCTTCCTTTCTCTACTCCTCCAATCTCTTCCTACCCCCTCCCCTGTGCTTTCTATTCTATGTTTATTCTCTGGAAACTATCTGCTGCTGGGAATCGATAGGGGGTGGAGCCTGAATGACAGAACAGGAGAGGGACTGAGGCTCAGAAGGAGAGATGTGGGGTACCATCTCCCCGCTGTTGTGTTTGGAGGATGGGCCTGGTGCTTGTGGTGATGCAGTCTACAGTGTGGAACGAATGGTAGTTTTAATGCTACAATCGGCACATCAGTAGGGCTCCCTAACTCTTTCTTTTTTCTTCTAAGAGCACCAGAGTTGTTGGCAATTAACAATTTGAGTATTCTCTCTTTCAGCTTTGCAATCAGAGGTTTTGTGTCGGTGACAAGTTTTTCCTGAAGAACAACATGATCCTTTGCCAGACAGACTATGAAGAAGGGTTAATGAAAGAAGGCTATGCACCCCAAGTTCGCTGACACCGACGTGCATCGAAAAGAAAATGAAGCACTACATTCTTTATCTTTTTCGCACCTGTCTCTGCCTGCCTGTTTTTCCCTGTCTTTCTCTCGCTTCCTGATGTTCTCTCTATTTCTGACTTTCTCTGCTTCTGCTGTCTTACTGCCTTCTCACCACTAACTCTTTCCCTCTTCTCTAATAGGTTTGTTGTATGACTATGCCTGCTTTGACATTGCGCAAAGCATTTTCACAATTCTATTTTGCTCTTATAACTAGAACTGCTGCTTTTTTGTGACACTCCTACTTAAATAATTTGATGAACTTAAGGTCTGTGTGGACATTGCATTGTTTTTCAGGAGTGGCTGAGAGTGGTGTTGGGGGAGGCGCTCTTCAGCGGCCCACCCAGGGGTATTTGGAAAAGGCAGAATTGGGTGTCCCTCTGACGAGTGTTTGTGGTAAGTGGTCACAGCACATATGCATGGGCAGTTATAAATAGCCAACCCTCATATCTGAAATGAAATTTCACACATTGGAGCTAAGTCACATTGCTAGGTACATTGTTATTTAATTAGTTGCGAGTCAGCCAACTGCGATATCACTGAGTCCCACTCAGAAAAGCATGTGTCACTCATTGTCATTTGAATGAGCGTGAGCCAAGTGCACCATTGTCTGATATAAGGTGCAAGTTTATCTTGAGTAAGGTAAGTTTCTTTGCACTGTCGGACAATTAGCAGGTCCTTTTGTTAGTTACTTCGCCCCCAGCAACACTAAAGATCTGCTCTGACTGGATACTGGCTTAAGGACAACTGAGCGATACTGCAGTTATCCATGCTAGTGTAGGCCACACATGCCTTTAATTTTTCCATTGCAGCAGTGGCTCCCCCAAAGCACCCATTACTTACCAGTCATTGAGATATGTATATACCATGCCCAAAGCTGTTGACCCTCCTTGCTGGGAAAGAGACCAGTACTGGATAGCTTGCAAGCACAAAAGAGGCTACAGCTGCCCACCCTTTTGCAAGCAGCAGCACTCCCAAATGAATGTTTCTGTCCATCAGCACTTACTGATGCCATATCAACTTCCCACTGAAGGTCCAATTTCCTCTGTGGAGAGCACAATAATATATGTTTGCAGCACTCTAGAAGCTGACTGCTGTATTTCCCTTCTGTGAAGATGGCTCAGGCAAAGTCTCTGAAGGGGGATCCAGAATAGTAGCTGGCAAGTAGTAGTCACTTCATTGACGTCGCATATTCACACATCAACCCGCAAGCAAGCTTTCATTTTGCCAGCAAGGCCCTGGATCTCGGTACCCATGTGCCCTGTTTCACTCAGGAGCTGTTTTGTCATGTCTGCCCCCATCAAGCGTATCAGCAGAAGACTCTTGTTGAGCTCAATAAGATTCAAGACATGAGGATTCTTAGCAAGGTTCAGAGCAGCAATAGTACTGCTCCCATTGTCAGTTGCCACAAAGCCGATCTACAAGGAAGGCAGCTATAGCAACTAATGGGCCACAACCTTGAGCTTAACCTTCACTTCTGGAACCTAGTGTGTGAGTCCATCAAAACTTCTCAGATGGAGTGTTGTTTGATGTTATGGGCTGACGCTGTGGGAGTCTGAAGAGGATACACCAGCAGCAAAGGACACACAGTTCACAGTGACAACCATATAGTCAATGCTTTGTACACTTGTCCACGTGTCCTTGGCCAAGTGCACCAAATCATATTCCAAATTGCTCAGTGCTGAAGGCACTGTGCTCACCACCAACTAGTAAAGTTCCAGTGCTGTTGTCCTACAAAAGTAAGAAAGGTAGTGGGAACTTGGTATGTTCCAGTGTGATGCCAAAAAGACAATGATAAGCTTGAAACCTGCGATCTCTAAAAATGAAAATGGCAATAGGTTTTGAGTCTATATCCGGGAAGTGAGAGGGTTGAGCTGCTGACTTCTATTGGAAGGCACCTGGCAGCCAAAGATTTCAGGCATGGGTGGCTGGCACCTTGGTGTTAAGGATAACCATGTAAGAACAGAAGGGGAAATTGCAGCCATTGTGTCTGTTGAACTGCACCTGTTTACTTCAAGTGGGAAATCTGAAACGGTGTCCATAATGTGAACCAAACTCCCCCCCACTGACAGGCTTGCAGCAAATTGAACAAATTACTATGTTAGGCTTGGTCTGGTCAACGGGGAATTAATCAGACATCAGTTACGGATTACCAAATAGGCAAAGTAGACACCAGCCTATGGGCCCCACTCCTTTTAGGGGCCCCCCGACAACGGATCAAAATAAAATTGATTTGATCTTGAAAGAAAATTACAATCAAGCTTTCTTAAATTGTTTCCAATTAATTTTTGTTTAATAACATCAATAATTGTTAATGTTTAGTTTTGTGTAATAAAATTGGTTTATTAAAATTGTTGGTTGGTAAAATTGAAAACGTATTAGGAGATAATTTGCGAGGGGCCTCCACAGGGTTTAATTCAGCACTGTTGGACATAAGGGATTTTTCAGAGGAGGGCAGTGCAGGCCCAGCAGCACTGAGTGTGGCCTGTCTGGGAGTCAGCGTGGCACTGTCAGACACTTCTGGAGTAGTGCATTCATGTCTAAATATGCCCTATAAGGCATGCTCTTGCAGATGACTGGCCTGGCTGGTATGCTGGAGCAGCAGAGTTTTGCTGTTTCTTCTGATTCTTATGCTCAACCTTCTGGGCATTGCGAAGTACACAAGTGTTCTTTACATCCAGATTGTGGTCGCTTCAAGTTGAGAAAGATGTTGTCGTAGTCCAGGACTTGCTGCTTGAGGTCTCATGACTGTGGCTACCAGTTCTAACCTGAAGAACTGGTTGGCGAATGGCTCATTTGTTTGGTGGTATCACCCGGCATATCCTCGCTGTTCTTTTGCATCACCTTCCGCTTGGAGCTCATGATGTCATCCAGAGTGAATTCCATGCTAACCAGGCACTTGTTTGCCATTGCTGACATGCTTTGATGGCTGCAGGAAACAAAGGAAACAGTCATCATGTAAGCTCATGAAACTGGGGAAAAACACCCAAAAGCATAAACCAGTGGTGACACTATTTACAACATGGAGGGTGCAAAATCAAGTACAACGGGTGAAAATGGGGAAAACAACACTCAAACCACAGTATAAGCAAGTAAAATTAGGACTGCAAATGGACCGAAACACCCTTCGTCGCCAGGAGACCTATGGTGTGACTGCCCGCAGCCAAACACTCCCAAGGCAAAATGTCAAATTCACAAACCATAAACGAGCAAACAACATGGCAAAATGGAAATCTGCACTTACCATGCCCAGGCCACCATCACTAACCGCTCCCCAAGGTAACTACCATCACATATGCAAACTAGATGAAAAATTACAGTAGCAAAAGCACACACTTAGAGATACATCCTACAGCACATCCCAGAAGCAAACATTAGAACCTCAGCATACTTGTGGCGGTAAGTAACTGCGTAGGTAACTCCAAAGTTAGTCACCAATGCCCATTGCCACACTTCGGTGTATATTTACATGGGGATAGCGCCACCAGAACGTCACTTTTAGTGACATTCTGGTGGTGCTATGCCCTTCTCCATATTTACAAAGCGATGCTAAGCCACTTTGAGTGGCTTAACGCTGCCTTGTAAATACGGCCCTTTTACACACATGACTTTGCATGAAATGGGGATGCAATGGGTGTTGCTGTGGGTGTTCCACCACAACACCCATTGCATTTTGACACTGCCCCAGATTTACAAGGATGTATAAATCTGAGGCAGGGCCAAAAACTAATACCATGCAATAGCATGCCGCAATGAGGAGAAATACTTTTATTTCTCCTCGTTTTTGCTTTTTCTGTGTGGTGTGCTGCTTTCTACCGCACACATAGAAGTAATAAATCGCTATTATTGATTGTTTCTGTGCAGGAAGGGGCACCTTCGTGCACAGACACAATCATTTGCTGCAATGCAGGCACCCTTGCACTATAGTGCAAGGGTGTATGTGCTAGGCAGCTAATTTCAGTGCCAGCGCTAGGGAAAACACAGGAGTGTGCTGTATTGTTGTACATATGGCACATCCCTGTGTTTTGGAAATGTCGGAGTGTGGCGCTGCCAAATTTGGCACAGCGCCACACTCCGACATTTCCCTGTAAATATCCCCCTTCATTCCTGCATTCTCAGCCACTAGTAGCAGTACGTCTTTCACAGCCTTTGATACATTGAGCTACAATGTGCTGTATGTCCTTCTTCTAGCGAGGAGAGTCAGAGAGTGACATCACTGGCCTGCAGGATGGTTTTTAAAGGACAGCAACCACACTGAGACACTAAAATGACCTATACTGGAGGACAGCAAGTGGCTCAATGTGGAACCATGAAGAAACACAATATAAAGAGAAGAAACAGGAAATGTGGCCGAGGGATGCAGAGGAACATGAGGAGCCAGTGAAACCAAGGATCACAGAAAGAAAAATTTGCTTGTTCAATCCTAAAACTGCATTACCACAGCAAAGTTTCCATGCAGCACTGCGATACCACAAAAGTGAGTGAAATTGTGAGGATTCCGTGTTGCCAGAGGAGATGCCAGAATTGAGGAGTTCTCATGTTTTGCTCAGTGATTTGCCTGTTCACTTTCTGACACGAAGGCCCAAATTACGAGTCTGGCGGTCCGCTGACCACCAGACTCGCGGTGGGGGGCGGTGGTCTCCCTACTGCCCTAATATGAGTTGGGCGGTGGGACCACCACAACCCTCTGCAGCCGCCAGTGAACCACCATTCCCTGGTGGTGTTTCAGAGGTGTAGGGCATCAATATACTTGGTGGACCCAGCACCACACCGCCAAACTCGTAATCGGACCCAAAATGTGTTGTTCTATATTCAACACTTATGACTTTCTGATCTATTTGGAGCCTGCTTTTTAAAATAGGAGAGGACTTGCTTATTTTCAGTAAGGCCTTAGGTTGCTTTTCCCATAATGCAATGTGCCAGTGGAACTGGATGCAGATTGTTTATCCTTTACCTGCCTCTCCGTGGTTGACATGAGGTCCTCCTGTCAGGAAGACGTCACAATAGCAAGGAGGAAAGCTCCAAACTGAATGAAGGATGCAAGAGGTGGTTTGAAGGAAATGACAGCGGTGGTCTCCAGACCTCCAGTGAGGTCAGGATGGTTCAGATAAAGTCTAGTAGGATTCTGTCAACCACAGGCTCTTTGTTCACCAGGATGCTCATTAATTGGTTAAGATAGAGACTAGAAGCCCATACCAGAGCTTGACAATCAGCAGTAGCAGCTGGTGAACTTTGAGGAAGTGGGGAATAAACAATTGCAATTGCACCACACGGGTTAAGTGAGCTAGCCCTTCTTTCCTCCGGGGATGTAAAAAAGACAACCTAATCATGCATGTTACAGTACAAAATTAAAATAATTGGCTATGCAATTTGACGTGGCCTCCCAGGGCACACTCATTTTCAAGATGTGCATTGCATCTTTGTTCACGTCTATCTTCCACTGCTCTTCGGGTCAGACAGACGCCGCGGGCTGAGTCACTGAAACTACTGCACAGGTACAGAGACCTTACTTGCTCAGATAGCAGACATTTCCCACAGGCTCATTTCTCAGGCTCGGCAGTGATGAAAATGTCAAAAAAAGTTATGTCAACATTGCTCATAAAAGCCTTCGCATGAACAGCGGATTAACGTCCAAAGGAAAGAGTGTCTTATGGCATCAGACAATTACACAATCACACCAGCAACAAGTGCATCAAACTCAGCACGAATTATCAAATATTGGCTTTAAACATTTTGTATAAATGTAATCTTGATTATGCTCCAAAAAATCAAATATTGTTCGTCAAAGAGCAGCTTGCCATTTTCTAAAAACAAACTACATTTTGCTTCAATCCTTTCATTTGGGGTAAATACATTCAATTTACTTAACTTATTGTCTGTAAATAGTGATGTGTGCGCCCTAATGCCAACTTCCATTGTTAGTGAAAGCTTGTGTTTTATCCCCAAATATCATTTTCATCAAGTACTTATATTTTCCAATCACACACAGAAAGATTCTGCTGCAAATGACCTTGTATCACCATCGCAGGTCAGGAAGGTCAGCATAGGCAGAGGCCACTGTATGGTGAAAAGACTTGTTTTACATAGCCTGTTGTTCTTTATGTACAAGAATGTTTTTCACATGTATTATTTACCTGGTCATGTGGAATAAAGTACATTTTCGATTTAATGTGAAAGCAATGGATAGACTTATATTTTATTTATTGCTACTCTGCTCTTCACTGAGCAAGTTCCACCTCCTGGAACTAGCCTGGTACTGCTCTGCTTCTGCAACCTCAGAGCCAAATGCTAGGAGTGAATATTCAGTTTTGGGTCCAACATTAGGGAGGCTCCTGAAAACCAGTGGCAGGAGTCCCTGTTTGTCGGAATTGGAGCACAGTATACCCTGATTGCGCTGGGACCCGCCCCACCTGCAAGCTGTTTCTAAAAAGCTGCAGACAATATTTAAAAAGCTCTGTGTCACAGATACCTCAGCTCTGCCACACTTTCTGACCACGAGAGCATAAGGAGAAGTGCATCAGGTCTTTATCTGGACAGGAGCTTCATGGTGCCCTTCAGATAAAGTTTCAATTATCAGAACCCTGTGGAATTTACTAGAATGCAGAGCACGGGATTGCATTTACTGTATTTAGATTAACTAAGAATGTCTAATGAGGGTGTCCAAAGTAAATGCAGGAGGGTAAAACCATTGCCAATTTACCAAGCTTCTTAGAAGCTAAGTAGCCAGAGGAGTTGTTTTAATTTCACTTTAATTGCCCAATATTGTTTTCAAAATCTTGATATAATGTGGTTAATGCCTGATGATTTCACTGAGGGTGGTCCCTTTTCCTGACTTACGAATTGTATTTATTTTGAGAGGAAGTGATTCAAACTTTATTATGGGAGGTGTACCTACATGTATATGTATTGTTCACATGTTGAAAAAACCCAACAATTTAGACGATTTGTGGTTGAACCTGATATGGAGTTTAATATTTCAGCTGATAATCCTTTCCAACTTTCATTTCTATGCTAATTTTATATCATGGGTATTGCAGAATTAGGTCAAAGACCCGATGGAGACTTGTTACTGGGCTTGCTCAAGGCTTTTCCTTTTATATATGTATTTAAATACAGTTGGTGCAGAGTTCAAGTCTGTAGCATTGTTAAGTTCCTTAGAGTTAGTTGGCTAACATGCGTCCATATTGTAGCCTGGCATGCCAAAAATGTTGAAGTGTTGCTGCAAGAGGAATTCCACATGAAATCCAGGTAGGTTTTCCACTGTATGTTTATTGCAGCAACAAGTAGTAATATAAATGGAGCCCACAGTCAGCCCACCCTCCACGTTGGCCGCTCAGCAATAACTGCGCTAACCAACACCAAGGGCAGCATGGGCCATGACATCAAAATTCAAACATAAGCAAAATGTATATAACACATTGAGCAAATGAGCAGGCTCACGCGATGACTAAATATGTACAACACAATCAAGGAATAACACTCCATGAAAGAACACAGAGCTCCATGAGAGAACACAGAGTGTAGAGAACTCTCTGAGCAGAATCTTAAGCCAGAGGGAGAGCTCACTCTGCACAGAGATACATACCTACAACACCTTCCTCTTTTTGAAAAATGAAGATAAACAACACAAACCTGTAGTGCGATGAGGTGTCACTAAATAGGACCAAACCTTTTCTTTTAGAAAAGACACCACCTCATGCCCCATTGCCAAAGCTGTCTGCACACCTTCTTTCAGAAATTTGGTCATGCGCTCCACAAGGCCATTTGATGAAGTAGAGTAAAGGACCACTTTAATGTGAGAAATTTACAAATCAGCAACAAAGTTTTTCATACGACAGGACAGAAAATGAGTCCAATTATCGTTCACTATCTCCCTGTGTGCCCCTTCAATGGCCAAAACTCTGCAAAAATGTAATGATGTAATCATTGTTCGGAATTGGTGTGAAGTCAAAATACACCCACATTGAAAAATAATCTACAAGGGCCATTATGTATCTTTGAGATTTTGGTAATAACTCGAAGGGCCCTGCAAAATCTAAAGCAACCTTGTGCCATGCTTCTTCAGGAAACGGTACTGTGTGAAGCAGAGATTCATGCACCTTCCAATGCTTGTCTGAAACCAAGCATGCGGTACATTCACCAACAAACTTCAGAGCCTGAGACTCCATAGCTGGCCACGAGTAAAATTGTATAAGTGCCTTACTGGTGCTGCTAATGCCCAAATGACCCAAATTGACCTTTATAGGCCTCCTTGTTGAGAGTGTTTCTTAATGACATTGGTGGAACACAAACATCAGCTTGCAATAATACAGCATCTACTAGAGAAAGGTCCTCAGACATTTGCACATACGATCTCAGAGAGGCTTCAACATTCCTCTCTCTAGTCCACCCATTCTTCATATCGGTGCAAACAGTTTGCAGAATAGGATCCTGACTGGCAGCCTCTAACCAGACTTGGTATGTGATTGGGCCTGAATTATCCAGAATGTCATCAACCAGCGCAACTACACACTCCTCCTCAAGGACATGGTCCATGCAACCATCATCCACAGGCAACTTGGACAAACAGTCTGCCTGTATATTCTTTCCACCAGGAATGTACGTTAAAGTGAAGTTTAACTCCTGCAATTTGGACAGCAACCTGGCAAGGCATACAGACACCTTCCCAGACCCATTTCCATTGAGTAAATGCAACAATGGTTTGTGATCCGTATACCTATCAAAATGTTTTCCCCAAATGAACAAATGAAATATTTAAATCTTTCAACTGACCAGGAACATGCCAATGCCTCCCGCTCAATTGTACTGTAATATAACTCAGCAGTACTGAGAGAGTGTGAGGCAAAAGTGATGGTGTACTTCCTGTCCTGGACGAATTGAGAAAACACAGCCTTCAGACCAACCTGACTGGCGTCAACTGTAATAACACATCTTCTGCCAGCCACAAATGGAGATAACTCAAAGGCAGAGATCACAACTTTTTATCATTTGGAAATATCTTGAACCTCATCTAACCAAATATACTGGACACCCTTTTTAAGTAGATTTCTCAAAGGCTAAACAATACATGCATATCCCTTGACAAAACGTGAGTAGTACTCACTTAACCCCAAGAAGCAACGGAGAGTGTCTTTGTCCCTTGGTGGCTGGGCTTCTTCAATGGCTTTTATGAGGGAAAACTTTGGAGAAATCCCAGCGGGACTAATGGAATGTCCCAAATAATCAAATTGTTGTACAAGAAATCTGCACTTGTCAGTCCGGAGTGTGATGCCATGGTCCTTAAACCTCGCAATTACTGTGGACAAAATATGGCTGTGCTCAACCAGCTTCTTTGCGAAAATGAGAACATCATCTTGGAAGGCCTGCATGCCAACAACATCCTTCAAGATGGTGTCCATCCATCGTTGAAAGACGTTGGCCGCAGATGCCAGCCCAAAGGGTAATCTGGAAAATGTATATACCCCGAACAGGATGATAAGCCGACTTGAGGTCCAACGAAGAAAAGAGCATTGAATCACCAATGTTGGCCAGTAAGTTTTGTACTTTGGGAAGTGGGTGGCAAATCCACCACAAAGTTTCTGTTCAAACTGCGCAAATCAACACACTGTCTGATGTCACCTTCCTTTTTGCTGACAATAACTATTGGACTGACCCTTTCAGAGGAATCAGCATTCTTAATAATACCATTTTTACCCATTTTCTCAAGGAGACTCTTCAACACAGGTCTTACACTCAACGGCACAGGTCGTATCTTGTGAGTGACCGGCACCACATTCTTATTTAACTTGATAGAATGTAAATAGTTTTGAATGCACCCAATTTTGCTATTAAAAATTTCAGGGCAAGCTTTGACAATCTCATCAATCGTGTTGTTATCACTCAATTGAACAAGAGAAATAGGCACGTTGGAAATTCTTACTGGTGGGTCCACATCTGGAACCAGCATAGGACCTAGTTTGGCTGGGTCTTGCCACCCTACAATGTGCCTACCTTTGACTGCTATGTATACCTTAGTAAAGGTTTTAATACCTAAACACGTGACATATTCTTCAAAGAAACCCACTATGTCAATATCATGTTCACCATATGCCTTGGGGTGAACATCTGACGTTCTCAAACTCATACTTGCACCCCAATGCGAGTTGAATAAGGTATCAGAAATGATTGTAATGGGCACCCCAGAGTCACACATCATATCAAGGATGCGGGCACTACCCAAAATAACCAGACAAACAAGATCCTTATCTTTACCAACCACCACAGAATCCACTTCTAGGTTTAACACAGGATTTGAGAAATCCAACACGCTGTCATTATCAGGCAATGCGGTGCACCTTCATTGAAATCTTACCCATCTTACACACACTGTGAAAGTGCCCACATTTCTTGCACTTGGTGCAACACTTACCAATAGCAGGACATTGAACAAAATTACTTAAATGTGACCTGGACCCACACCTGAAACAAAAATTGTTAGAATAACGAGACATAGGTTTAAAACTCTTGTCCTTCAAGTGAATTGCATCAACATGTTCTGGAGTTTCCACAGCATTCGCAAAGGTTCTAAAGGCTCTATTGTGTCTACTTGCATGATGACTCTCATGAGTCATCATGGAAGTAGACACAATAGAGCGTTCAATAGTATTTGCCAAATCCAGGACTACACTTGATGGAGGATTGCTGCGGCTATGGAGTCTCTCCTGTATCTTCTTAGAAAACAGCTGTAAACAAACTGCTCCCGTTGATAAGTGTCAAGGGATGCACCAAAATTGCAGATTGCAGCTAACAACCGTAACATTGGGATAAATTCTTCTATAGATTCATCAGGTGATTGATTCTTTTTAAAGAAATTGAATCTTTCAAGTAATACACTAGGTTCTTCCGCAAATTTCTTCTTGAGTCTGGTAACCGCTTCAGAGAATTCATCCTAATCACCAGAAGCACCAGAAGGTGTCACAGCTTTGGGTAAATTTTCAATAATCTGTTGGCCCAAGTGACTAAAAAGAATAGCAGCGTTGCGCTTCGGATGAAACTCATTAGCCCCAACAGCATCAATTAATTTTCAAAAGATTTTAGCCACATGCTCCATTTGAATGCTGGCTTCCCAGGGTTCTTCATGAATGGGGCAATATGCGCAAAACTTGTTGCAGACACTGTAGCCATAATTCTCATTAAACATCAGCAAAATGTGCAATTTAATATCAGTAAGCCACTTAATGCTGTGTTGCAATAATCGGAGCAAATATGAATCCAAATGATGATGTTAATATTTACCCAGGTGATAAAATATATAAGCATAGGCTGATAAACTTGTAACAAAGCCTTAATAGTCAAATGCACACAATTTCCTCAGAACTCGCCATCCAAAAGAAGTTTCAGAATTGAAGAAGGCGTAATGATTGCCCAAACCAAAATGGTCGCATAATGACTAACACTAACCAATTGAAGATGGCAGCTAGGGTATAATGTGTGCAATCATGCAACCTTAATTGATCTAAACGGTGTTTCAAGAGAAATCCCAAATAAATATGGCTGCTGCCCTGTGTAAAGATTTAAGGAGCCATCTAAAAACCAATGAATGAGTGTGTATCAATGCGCATGCGGTTGATCAAGCGGAAAATACAGCCCGTGTAAGCACAAGCATAGGCGGCACATAAAAAACTAGCGGAGCAAATACAGTATACAATGTGGGCAGAGGTAAACACTCACAGCACTCCAAACAAGGTGCATAACACCGCTTGATACCAAGTTCTTGATGAGGGTGCAGGAAAGAAGACAAATAAGCGTCACTGCTCAGGCTCAAAAATGCAGATACTCAAAATTATCAGCAAAACAGCTTGCCGCCAAATGTTGCATAACAAATTCCACACGAAATCCAGGTAGGTTTTCCACTGCATGCTTATTGAATCAACAAGTAGTAATATAAATGGAGCCCACAGTCAGTGCACCCTCCGCATCGGCCGCTCAGCAGTAACTGCGCTAACCAACACTAAGGGCAGCACGGGCTGTGACATCCACATTCAAAGATAAGCAAAATATATATAACACATTGAGCATGTGAGGAGGTTCACGACATAACTAAAGATGCACAACACAATCAAGGAATAACACTCCTTGAAAGAACACAGAGCTCCATGAGAGAACACAGAGCGTAGGGAGCCCTCTAAGCAGAATGCTAAGCCTGAGGGAGAGCTCGCTCTGCACAGGGATACATCCTACAAGTGTCTAGTCCTGTTATGTGTGTAAGTGTTTTGATTTCAGGTAGAGATTTTTTTCGGAATTCTCAATGCTTGGACAATATGTCACCTAGTGATGGAACCAGATCTGTTTCCGAGTTGATATATAATCCTCTGCCATTTGTATGCTGCCCTGACATGTTTGAATCTTCTTCAGGTGATACCATCAATAGCATACTGTCTCATAGGCTTAAAAATATCTCGAAATCAAAGGTGCTCTTTCCTTGGTAGTAGTACACCTCTAATAAGGGGACATCAGCCATAGTAGTTGTTTGTTAAGTCTTTATACACTGTTAATTACTTCTCATATTTCATTATATCAACACCTTATTAGCCTTTTCTTTGCCCTAAGGACATCATTCTTCTTTGTTTCCCTCATGTGTCTTATAGTAAGTTAAAATCGGAAATGTAACGTTAATTATTTTAGGATACTCAATGTGCACTTTCATTTGCTATGCTTTTAGATATATGGAAACAGTTTACATTGAATTGCTATTGTTAGCAGCATACTAACAATAACAATAAGCAATATGCAGGGACTTATATCTTGTTTTTGGGTTTAATCCTTGCTGATTTATTTGTGTTTTGACTTTATTCCTGGAAATAGTATATATTAATCTCTTCTAAAAAGATAATTACTTGAAGAGGCGGGTGGGAGGCGGGTGAGCAGTAAGGTTACTGTCCATGTGCCAAAGTCCTGCCCACTGGAAGTGGCATCTCACCATTCTCAGGTAGCTGGAACAGTGGGCCCTCACTATCACTGACATGTGGGCACACACAGAGTAGGAATATTTGAAACTTGCTGTAGTGATTGGGGCACAGGAGGTATTTTGCAGACATTTATTTTGTTTCATGATGTCATGCGCACAAGTTTAACTCCTAAGAGATTGTGTGAAAGTACACACCTACTGACATTCACACAGGAAAGTGGACACTGGGGTCTCTCTGCCCCAATGCCACTCTGCCAGGCATCAGTGCCATGCCTGCAGGACACCCCAGTCATTGCTCTTCGGAATCGAGTGTAGCAGCATGTCAGGTCCAAAGATGTCCAGCGGAGAAAACAACAAGGTTATTTGTAGCTTCGGCAGAAGGACTACTGTTATGAGAATGTTGGCGTTTGGTTCCATTGAATGCATGTGAATGGGAAGTGCTACATTTCCATGACCATCTAGTGTTGTGTCCTTTTATGTCAACTGCCTTCTCCTATTGCCTCAGTGTGCTCTTAAAATTCATGTCACCATTTTCTTTCCCGTCCCCTATTCAATGGGATTCAACTCTGTCCACTGGTGCTTTCCTTTCACTAGCACCCCCGATCATTTCCACTACCTTTTTGCTTTCTTTTCACAGTGTTGGCCCCTGGGGGAAGTGACAGTTGCAGACAAGTCTTCCCACAGGGTGCTATGTGCATGACAGACACAGAACAGGGTGGGATAGGTTAGTTTAGGGGTAAGGGGCAGGTAATTATGGTGCTATAAAGGAGTCGGGAAGGGCGTTTCCGGCCTCTTCTTGACTCCTAAGCACCACCAAAAGAGATTAGATTAGACAGGAGGAATTCAGGTGTGATAGAGGCCTGGCTTAATTTGTCCATTCGTCCTTTCAAGTTGGGCGATGACGGTGCCGGATAATGCTGCCATGCTGGCCGCGCTCCATACCCTGGGTGCTGCAGGTAGGTCAGAGGCCTGGGCATGCCTACCCAGGCCTGGTGTTTTGGAGCAGGCCTGGGTAGGCATGCCGTGCCTGATACGCTCTGCGTCGGGTGGAGTTGCTGCTGTCATTGCCGCCAGCTTGCCTGAGCAGGAGACTGGGAAGATGGTGAGGGCAGACAGCGGCAGGAGCGCTAAGCACACTGCGGCCGTCTCCAAGAGCTCTGAGAGGTGCTGCAGGCTCCCAGCTCATTTAGGCACTTCAGCCAAGGAGCTGTTGTCCTCTGAAGGAGCATGAGGCGGGGTCTGCCATGCAGGCCACCGCCCATATGCGTGTGCTGCCACAGGGATCCTCAATTGGCAACCAGCTCCCAAGGAGTGACAGGCCTTTGGACCTGTTGGCCAGCCTCATCCCTGGGGGTAGCAAATCACTGGTGGCTGTGCCAAAGGGCCCGGCCACAAAGAAATGCAAGTTGGTTGATGCTGGGCCCAAACAGAATGAGGTGGGGGAGGAGGGGGCTCTGGTAAAGTAGCTGCTTCCACCAGTGAGGGCATTTCTGGGGAGTATGGGCCTTCGGGGTCCGGGGCTGCTCCTCCCAGTAAGTGGCAAGGGGTGGACATTGAGGCGCAAATCCGGGAGCAGCGCTTACTTATCCAGGAGATGGAGGAGCACTGGGTAAGTATGTGCAGGGTCAGACAATCTCCCTTGGACACGGGCCCTGCAAAAGGCGGTCATGTGTTTTTGCCAAGGATAGTCAAGTTCACTGGTCTGATGGTCATGGGTGAGTGGGATGTGGCTCTGGGTGCCAGAGGGACATGAGCATGACACAGGTCATCAGGGAGCTTGTACAGCTCAGGGTGCCAGTGGTGCGAGGGACCCCCCCCCAGGTTGGTGCAGCCTTGTGGGGATGGGACTTTGAGGGCATCAGGTGAGGCGGGCAGACAGGTGGAGATGCCAGCAGGGTGCATGATGGCCCCTGGACGTTGGCCCGAAGAAGTAGTGGGGTCTGCGGCAGCCCTCCCTCCAATGAGGGCTTGTACATACAAGTCCGGGCCAGAGCAACAACCTGTGCAATGATTATGAAATACTTGCGCAGTTGAGAGGGGGAACTGTGTGCAGGACTGTGTGTGTGTGGATGGTACAGGTGAGGATGAGCTGGTCCTAAACTATGACAATGCCAGGGATGAGTGGGAAGAAGGTGAGCAGCGTGATGATGAAGATGTAGCGATGTCAGTGGAGAGGCCGAAAGGGAAGGAGCAGGCAACAGGTGGCGCTGCTGGTGTGTTTCAGAAGTCAAGTGCGGACAAGGGGAGTGCCCAGGACAAAGTGACTCGGAAAAGCGTGGGACGTCACAAGGGGAAGAGGGGCGCTGGCAGCCTGCCAGCAGGTAAAGGAGATTGGTGGGCAGTGTGGGACAGGAGGGATGCACAGGTCCGGAGTAGGACTTGCAGGTCTGCAGGTGTTGGGGATGCTGTCACTTAAAATGAAGAGGTTACTGTTAAGGGCGCCTCCACGGTGACAGCAGCACCTAAACGGTTGAGCAGCTGCATGAAGGTCGATGGTAAAGGTGTTCAGATGGATGACACTGATGGGCACGGAGTGGCCGGTGTGGAAAATGTGACTGAGGAGGACGAGCACAAGAAAACGCTGCCATACATGAGCTTAGCGATGCCCCTGGGGTCCCACCTCCCTGACAAGACTAAGAATAGGATCTGGAAACATGAGTACGTTGAAGTTTTCAAACTGTTACACAGGCAGATACAGGTGAAGGAAGGATCTAAAGAGAAGTGGAAGTTGACTAGGATGCCCAGGGTCCTTATCAACATAGAAAATTGGGCGTCGTAATTTCTGATTTATGCCAGTATTTATGGTGATGGCCACACTGACAGGGCATTATTCAAGTATATGGACATCATTCGGAAGGTCCAAATGCACTTTGGGGGTTATACGTGGCTTAGGTACGATGAGGAATTCAGGCCGAGGGTGAGCCTTAATCCTGATAAGCCTTGGGGGAGCAGTGGGTTCCAAATTGTGGATGCAGTGGATGTTGTCCATTCGATACATGGCCTCTACGCATACTGCCTGTTACTTATTGGTCTTTTCAGCCCCACCCTGCTCTACAGGGAGCGGATTATGCTCTGAAGCCAACCAGACCCACCGCTGGGGTGTGTTTGAACTTCAACAAGGGGTTTTCCTCCCGACACCCATGCAAATTCAAACATGAATGTTCAAAGTGCGGGGTGGGCGGCACCCCCTCATGCAGTGTTTCACATTGGCCAGCCCTGCAAAAGGCAGACAACAGGGTCAGTCTGGGCCTAAGGGCTCCTACACCAATTAAGGTGGAGGCCATGGTACCTTGGCTCTCCATGTACCCGGACAGAGAGGCAACATTGTGTTTAGAATGGGGTTACACAGAGGGCTTTGGGGTTGGGTACCAGGGTCCTAGGGATCGCAGGTGGGCGGACAACTTGAATTCGGCAAAAGAACTCCCTGAGGTGGTAGCGGCAAAATTGGACAAAGAAGTAGCTGAAGGTAGTGTGGCGGGCCCAGACTTTGATTGCCCCCTGACGGATTTGATCATCTCCCCGCCGGGTGTGGGAATTCAGGATGATCCACAACTTATCTTGGCCGGAGGGTGCTTCGGTAATTGACTTCATTGCAGAGGATGGCACCAGGGTGCTGTATGCTTCTGTGAACGACGCCATTTGCCTGGTGAGAAAGTGTGGGCAGGGGGCCAAAATAGCAAAATGTGACATTAAATCTGCTTTGTGGCTGCTGTCAAATCACCCTGCTGAATTTTCGTTGCTTGGGATGCAATTTGGAGGTGCCATTTATGTGAACAAGGACTTGCCTATAGGTTGTGCCATTTCGTGTGCGTTGTTTGAGACCTTTCTTTCAATGGGTTTTCACCAAAGAAAGTGGCCATTGAGAGGTGTCTCACAATTTGGATGACTTTTTGTTTGTCTGCAGGAAAGCTTCTGGGAATTGCTGTAGGGCGCTGCAGCATTTTGAGTCTTTGGCTCTGGCTCTTGGGTGCCTTTGACTCCCAAGAAGTCCGAGGGTCATAGTGAGTTCTTGACATTCCTAGGCATTGAGTTGGACTCTGTGCAGTGGGTGGTGAGACAGCCACGTGTGAAAGTGCTAGAGATTCAGGGTTTCCTGTCGGAAGTGATTGGGGAGCGGAGGATTGAGTTGAGGGTGGTGCAGAAGCTGCTCAGTTTTCTGAATTTGCTTGCAGAGTGGTGAAAGCAGGTCAGACATTTTGCAGACGTCTCTGCATAGCTATGTCTGTGGGGGTGTTGCCACATCACAGGGTGCAAACTTCTTTGGATGTCAGGGCTGACCTTTGCATATGGTGGACCTTCTTGGATGACTTCAATGATGTGTCTTTGAGTTTCTTGTATGAGAACACAGTGTAGCAGGTTCAAAAAAATTCTGATGCTCAGGGTGGTCTGTTCTGGGACAGGAGGTAGTGTGCAGAGCAATGGCCTGCACACTGGTTGAGTCAGGAACATAGCATCACTTTCCTTGGGTTTTTCCCATTATTGGTGGCATTGTCAGTGTGGGGCAGCGAATTAACAAGCAGGACGGTGGTGTTCCAAGTGGACAACATGACGAAGGTTGTGGGAAATTTGAGGGTGTTGAGACTGCTGCGGAGAATCATGCTGGTTTGTTTGCTTCTGAATATTGTGTTCATGACTAAGCATGTTCCTGGTGACAACAATGATATAGGAGACTCCTTATCTCGTTCACAGTGGCAACGCTTCCGCCAGTTGGTGCCAGGAGCGGAGGAGGTCTAGACGCCGTTGCCTGCACACATCTGGGCCTGGCAGGAGTGAGCGTCGTGGGTCTGGTTGAGAGGTTGCTGGCTCAGTCCACCAGGAGGAGCTACCAGCTGGCATGGAGCGAATTTGTGAAATTTGTGCAATGGTCACCAGAGGAACTGATGCAAGATCATCAGTAAATTGAAGGGGGAGTGTTGTTTTTTGTTTTGTTTTGCATTGACAAAGGTTTATCGCCCACAACCGTTGTGGGCAAGTTGGCGGGTATTTTGTTACATGGCAAACTGTACTGGGGTTTTGACCCTGCCAGGGATGAGATACTGGGCTGTGTCCTGAAAGGGTGAGACAGAGAGAGGGGTGCGGGGATTGCAGCGTTGCGGGAGGCGATTACATTTGAGTTGTTGTGGGATTTGCTGGCCGTTTTATCAGTTTGTTGTTATGATCACTTTGAAGTACCTGTAATTCAACTATGCATGATTTGGATGTTTTTTGGAGCCTTTCGGGTGTTGGAGCTTTTGGGGTCTGCTTGGGTATTGAGGGTGTCGAATGGGCGAATGGGTATTTGGTTGCAATGATCCAAGATGGATCAGATGGGCAGGGGTAAGTGGGTATGGCTGTGCGAAGGGGGTAGTCGATGTTTGTCCTGTGCAGGTTCAAGGATTAGCCCAGTTGGGAACAGCAAGTGGTGTTTTGTCATGAAGATGGCTGCAGGGTTACTGCTTTCCAGTTGTTAGCGGTGTTGCACATGGCATTGCGTAGGCTGGATAAGGATCCGGCTGGCTTTTGAACGCCTTCCTTCTAGATTGGGGCAGCGACAGCAGCCGTGTGTTTGAGCTGATCTTGGGGATGGATTTGGCAGATTGGCAGGTAAAGGTTGAGGTGCTGCGAGTGTAATGTGCAGAAGTGATTGCGTTTCTAGGTGGGATTTGGGTGCTGGGGAAGGTTTGTCAGAGCTAATTGCCTTTTTTCTACTGAGGGTGCGTGAGTGGTCCAGGTACCAAGAGGGTGACCTGGATTGTGGGACACTCCTTTGTGCACTGGGCAGTGAAGTATGCAGACCAGCAAGTGTATTGACGAAACCTGGGACTGCAGAGCAGCTGTCATGAGGTTCTATGGTGGGGAAAGGGGGGGTGCGTTGAGGTAGTTTGCTACCATAATTGACGGAGCTGGTTCTGCAAAGGGGTTTTCTGGATATGCTCCTCATTTATCTGGGTGAGAACGACCTGGTTCAGTTATTGGGTTCGACACTGTTTCAGCATATGCAGCAGGACTTAGAGGCGATCAAGGCAAACTTTGCAGGGACCCATTTGATTTGGACTAAGTTTGTACTGCGCAGAGTCTGGAGGGAGGCCTTGAAGCAGGCTGCAATTAATAAAGCTCAGAGGAAGCTTAACAAGGCCATTAAGGTTTTCTGCATGGCAAGGGACATTAAAGTAATGGCTCATGGGGGCATTAAGGAAGAGGAGCAATGTCTTTTCTGGGATGATGGGGTGCACCTTTCGCACTTGGGGAATGCGTAGTACATGATGAACTTGCGGGATGTGGTGAGCAAATTGTGGAACGAAACTATCTGGTGCAGGAGAACATATTGCTGAAGTGCGAAAGGTGCATGAGATGGGGGTGGGGCAAGGTAACATCCTACAGGGTTTTCCTTGTTGGCGGTATTTTGGGGGTGGTGAGTCACATGAGGGCGTATCCACCCCTCGGGGGAAGGAAGGGAGAACAGGTGACTGAAGGCTGCGAGCAGGATGCACCGATCAGGGCAAAGATCTTCATTGGAAGAGGCTTGGTAGGGCAAGTGAGGGAGTGACTGGGTATATGAAACAAGGTCAGTGAGTGAAAGGGGGAAGAATGAAGTAAGGCATCAGGGCTTTGGGATGGAAAGTGGCGTGAAGTATGAATGGTGCAGGGAAGAATGGGAGTGTCATATTTATGTTATATTTATGAAGTTTGAGGTTATTGTTAACAAAGTTTAATAACTGTTGCAACCCTGTCCTAATAAATTGCCTTTTACACTAAATTAACGACGTGGCGTGTGGTTATTGCACGATGTGTCCCACTTTTCCTTTCCCATCTGGTGACTCTCTCTTCTAAACTCTATTACCAAGCATTCTTTCTTGCTTCTCTGGTCTTCCTCTGCTGGTCTTGTTAGATTGTGGTCTGAGACACCATATTCTCTTTCTGAGCCTACTCCAATGGACACGAAAAATAATCTTTTCCACTGTGTCTCTGCGTCTGGTGGCAAGTCTTTTTCAGTTTCTATTGTAATTTTTAGGCTTATCTAATTATGCATTCTTGCATTCACAGTTTAGCTAATAGGTCGTTTTTTTAACGAGAAAAATATTGTATTCCAGTTCAGTATTCTAATGATTTTCTACTTTGAGACATGGCTCTAATCTATGCCCCAGAAGTACATTGACCGTATATTGTGGGCCACCATGCTCAATGATTTAATTATTGAACAAAATCCCCACATACATTTTTCTGCAGATTATTAGTTTTGCCCACTGTCTTATGCCACTGTTTTCCTGGTACGGTCACTGTACTGTGAACGTTCGCTACGTGCATGTATATTTTTATACAGTGGCATCAGATTTTACACGCGGACGTAACAGGAGCATAAATGCATGTTTTTGAGTGATGCTAAATATATTGGCTAATGCCTGGTAGTTTAAACATGGATTGTTCACCATACATCAGTTCATATTCTCATTCCTCATGCAATGTTTGGGCTCAGTTTTCAGTGCACTTTTTTTTAGCTGACAGTACTTGGATTTTCACTTTTATATATATAATTGATACTCTTGTACAATCTGATCTGTGTTAATGCTTAACGTAACTTGCTGCTTCATACATTAACCTAAGGAGCTGGTACGTCACTTTTTTTGACGCACTGGGGCACAGTGTTCCTGCCCATATTTACAAGGCCATGTAAAGCCACCATGAGTGTCTTTTTATGGCCTCGTAAATATAGCTCCCTTTTATGCATTACTTTGTGTGAAAGGGGCGTTTCATGGGTGTTGCTGTGGGTATTCCCACGCAACGTCCATGGAATCTGACGCATTCCCAGATATTCAAGGTTTCGTAAACCTGGGAGTGCGTCAGTTTACTACGCCTTCCCAGGCGAGGTGTAAGGGAGGTGCAATGAGGAGAACTATCATTATTTCTCCTAGTTTTTCCTTTTTATATGTGTGCTGCATCTGCAGCACACATAAAAAGAGGACAACGTCTCTTGTGATTGCTTATGTGCAGGAAGGTGCCCCTTCCTGCACAAAACAATCACCCCTACAACACAGACACCTGTGCACCATGACACAAGGCTGCCAGCGTTGGCGCATGGCAGCCCGTTGTACACCAGCGCAGTGGAAACGGACAGGAATTCACAGTATCTCAGAGATATGCCACATTCCAGCCCTTTTCTTTACGCAGGGCAGTGCAGCAAGCACATCACCCTGAGTTTATGGCAAGTTTGAGGGATTTTGGTCTTTCACCCTATACTTGTGCCTTGAGTGCTTTTAAAAATGTTAAATTGTTTTTTATTGGGCTCTTATGTCTGTAGGTTTGCAGACAAAAACTCATTCGTAGCTCTTTAGCTGCACACCATGAAGGGGCTGAGGGGTTGGGACCAAGAGTTGTAGAATTAGCTAAGTGTAGGCTCTGGGGCAGAGACAGGGAAATAATGAAAATAGGGGCTAAGGATAGAGAGAAGAAAATAGAGCCAATGGGAGGGAGAAGGTCAGGAAGAAAAACTAATGAGGGTAGAACAAAGAAATTTGGGTTGATGGAAAGGAGGAATAAGAAAAAGAAAGCAAAACGTGAAGGCAGGAAACATTAAAGTGAGGAGAAAAAGAGGGGTGAGAGAAAGAATGAAAGGAATCTTGAGAAGAAAAGAAGATAGGATGGATGGATGGATAAGTAGATGGATAGGAAGTTTTTTTCTTAAGTATTGTACCTTCTTTATTCATAACCTCCTTAACTTTTGATCATCTATAGTGCAAAGCTCGCGATTGAAGCTATGTACCTCATGACACAGCCATGTGCTGTAGCTGGCTTGTACATCTTGTGTGTCTTCTCTTTGGGAAGCAGCTGTACACCTGCATTCTATGCGCTATCATCGCTACAAGATCTATCTGGAACCATCTAACATGCATGTAGAGCAAAGATAACCATTGCCCTCTGAAGACACTGGATGTCATCATCAGGCAGAAGAATGAAGAAATGAGTTTAGGGTAGACATCCTTCTACTAGGTGAGGCAACGAGTCATCCTGTTTAGAGGCATACCCTTCCAGGTGAAGGCCATTCGAAGCTGAGAGCAGTATTCTTTTTGTTAGAGAGACAGCAAAACACTCTGCTCAAAGACATCTGCTCTCCTAGATGGAGACATCCCCTACTAGCCTTATATGAGTAAGAACTTTCTGAGAGTGCGAAAGTGCCCTGTGCACTACTTCTAGTTCAAAGAGAGGAAGAGTCTTGAGATTTGGTGTTATAAATACCCTTGTTACCAGACAAAGTCTAGTCCTGAGTAGACAAAGGCACACAATGCAATGTAACAAAGCTCACAAGAGACCTTGTTGATGACACGTTTAAGTTTTGAAAGATCACCAGAGATATTCTGTGACCTTATTATCTTGAGAGGTGAGAACTTAGAGTGTCATCCAGAATGGCCCATAGATTTATTTTTATTTTACCAACCTGAGCCATTCCATGACTAAAACCAAAAGATACAGAATAATAAAGGGAGTCCTTAGCTTGTTGGACTCAAAGACTGTGGGGCAGATTTACAAGCCCCTTGCGTCACTTTTACACTGTCGTAGCATCACTTTTGTGACGCAACGGCAGTGTAAAAAATGCGGCAAATTTACAACGTGACGCATCTAGGGAGATGTGTCACGTTGTAAAGCCCTGCGTGACATTATACCTGCGTCAGGTATAATGTATGCAGGATGTGCGTTCCCACGCAGGAAGGCCTCGTAAAAGTAACTCAGTGAAATCTACAAGATTTCACTGCGCCACTTTTAGGACGCCACTGCGTCAAAACCTTACGCCTGCTTGAAGCAGGCGTAAGTAGTGACGCAGTGTAGTGGGAATAGGCCTCAACACGCATTGCTGGAGTTGCGTCGTGCTTGCGACCCGACTTCAGCAATGCGTGACTTTTCCGCCAACAGATGCGTCAGAATTTCTGACGCATCTGTCAATCCTTGCGCCATAGTGCGCCATATTGTAAATACGGCGCATCTATGGTGGCGCAAGGGTTTCAAAGGGTGGCGCAGGGAAAGTGATGCATCTGTACAGATGCGTCACTTTCTTGTAAATCTGCCCCTGTGACTTCTGTTTTCTCAACATTACGTTGACATCAAACCTGCTTCATTTATTGCTGTGCAAGTGTTCATATTAAACAAGGGTGAATGCAGGACCCCTCCTCCCCCTGGCTTCTCATGGGTCCTAAATAATGTTTACAAAAATATCATCCCATTGGATAAAGATTTTCTATTATTAACTCTATTATGGTACTATTTTTGTATATAAACTTTAGGACACAATATTTCTGTCAGAATATGATTTGGTTGCAATACTGCAGTATTACACTGGTGCTGCTCCAGCTGGGATCTTTGTAATCTAGATCTGATTGATCCCCAGCAGAAGCTTTAAGTGCAGACTCTACCACGGATGTCGTAGGTCGACAAAAACTATTATTGTCAATCGTCAGTGGATGAACAGAAACATAACCTTTAATTATCCGTCTTACAGGAAAAATGCAATATACCTGCTTCATGGTGGACCATTTACATTCCAATAGAAGACAGTGCCCTTTCAACTGAATGTTTTCACTCCTGTCCACTGCCCTCCCAATCTATCCATTTCACTCATTAGGAATTTATCGGAGAAGTTAGTGGAAACTGGTCAAACATTGTCCCTCACAAAAAAATGAAATTGTGGGTTCTCAATAAACTGCCTCAATCCTCCTTTGACACTGTCAAGGTGCATGCATTACATCAAGCAATTCTGTACTTCAGTTGGCTGGTTATATGACCAAATATCGGCCACCAGGTGGATGCTGTACATCAAGCAATTCCGGACTTCAGCTGGCTGGTTACATGGCCACTAAAACATAGATTCACCACAATATCACCAAAAATATTGTTTACCAAAATACCATCACACTATATACAAACAAGAAAAACTAAAATATTGGTAATAAAAATATTGCTTTTCAATTATCTAAAATAGCATGCTATCAAACTCAAATATAAAATAAAACAAAATATTGTTAACACATTACAAACATGCAAAATACAAAAATATAGTCAACATATATGAAATAACCAAAAAAAGTATTAATTTCAACTAATGATTACTGTTAAACAACTTACAATTAACCAAACACAAATAAAACATTCGTACAGATCCCAAAACCAAATAAATTAAAAATAAATTACTAAAACTTTTATATAAAACCATATTGACTAAATAAACAACTTAATTATATATAAAATGATTTTAAATAATTACAAACACAAAAATATAACACTCAAAAATTGACATATATATATACACATATCATTGAGTAAATCAAAATTAAATTTATTGAAATATATATTTAATATATTTTTTTTAATATATTTTTTATAGATTAAAAATACAATTGAAATTTATAAACACTTATAAGAAATAGCCTTCATACATACAAATATATATTGCAGTTAAACATAATCCATAATTAGCATCCACCAAACAAGGAACCAACTGAAAAAAAAATTCAAACCTATCAAAAGGTAACCAATAAAATTTAACATACAACAAAGTAACCAATAACACTCTAGAACTAATTAAATGAACACTATAAAAAGTTGCAGAAAAATCATCAAAACTTAGCAGCAAAAACGCTGCATCTAGAAGACACTGTCAATCTGCCGGATTCTATATTGAAATTGCACCAGCAACCCTACACAAAACAGACCTCCTACATCACAAAGTGAGTAAAATAAACCCATTAACTAAAAACTAAATCAAACTAGTTCCCTAACTCTTAACATAAAATAACCTACTAAAATAATTTTGTTTCTTTATATGTCCAAACCTTAGATACCATTACAAGATAACAAAGTCGGCAAACAAAGTTTAATACCCCTAAACTTTAAAAGTAATCTAAAGTTCCCCGTAAAACTAACATTATTGTCCTTTCAAGTGTTAAACTAAAACAAACCTCTATTCCACAGAAAAAACATCACCTAAGCCACAACTTGATGAAACGTAGCAAAAAAAAAAGCAAGTTAAAAAGGTAGTGGTCAAGTAGGTAAAAAATGTAAACAATCAAAATGCAGTTAAAACAGTTAACTATAAATATATATACTTGTTACATTTGCAGATACAATGTCAGAAATAGCCATGTACATCACCTACCAGAAAGGCATCAACTTATTATCACACGTGGGATATTTATAGAGCCCGCAAAGCACCAAAAATATACATTAGAAATGTACTAAATACTGTGCTAATGATTGTTATGAGAGGGCAACAACTAGAAATGATGTTGTAATTAACATCAGGGAGCAAAACCAGCCCCAAAATATAATAGAGACAGAAGTAAGAAATGTTTTGCAAGATCTGAGAGAATCAAGCACTAGCTTCCAGGAATCCACAGCAAGAATCTTAAAAAAAACACCCCCATACAACACATGGCAAATGTCAGGAACCCCCAATTAAAAATGTAAAATATTAGCACAAACAAAATAAAATCAGAAGAGAAACCCCTGCTGCCCCCAGAAGATATCAGGATATAGACATTTCTGAAAATCTAACCACTACAAATACTAAAGAACCTTTCTTCTTGTACAACAATAAAAAATAATTCTAGGAGAATAATAATATATGCCAGGAGAAATGACCTCCCCAGACTAAGCGAAACCCAAACATGGATGAAGGATGGCACTTTAGTTTTAAAATGTGCCCTTCACCATTCAAACAGATATGCACCATACTTGGTGAATATCATTACAATAACATAAACCTAATTTACGCTCTACATCCGAACAAACTAAGTACTACCTACAACAAACTAAGGTAAATTAAAATAAAGACTTACAATTGCTACTCCAAAAATCAGAATAAACTTCGAACAAACTTGACACAAACAATTTTAAAAATCTACCCCTAGACAGCCATACAAGGCTGCTATTACCATTTCAATCAAAGCATTTGGAGACACATCCAAAAATCTGCACTATTTGTAGAATATGCAACAAACAGCCTATTTGATTACGAAATAAAAAAAGAATAGCCCTAGAATAATTACCGGTTACAGAAGTAGCAAACCACTACAACCTCCTTTTAGAACCTCCCACTACCAAACCCATTATCAAAAACTAAGGGCCTGATTTAGATTTCGGCAGATGAGTTACTCCGTCACAATGGTGACGGATATCCTGTCTGCCAAATATATAAATCCCATAGAATATTATGGGATTTCTATTACGGCAGATAGGATATCAATCACCGTTGTGACAGAGTAACCCATCTGCCAAAATCTAAATCAGGCCCTAAGTCACTTAATGTACTATTTTGAAGGCACTTGGGTTGGCAGAGTGCACTGCTCTGTGCAAAGGCGCCAACTCAAGTTTCAAATACCATGTTGGAATGTCTATTACAACTACATGACCCAACAAGCCAAAATAAACAAAGCATTGGAAGGATAGCCCAACACCTCCCAAGCCACAGTAGGCCAAAACATGATCCTACCATATACCAATTCCTAGAAATCCTAACAAAAGAACAGAGCTACCAAGAGCTAAGAATAGAACAATCTTTAACCCAAATTAAACCTAAAATATCCAAACAGCCCAAATAAATGTATGAAATGTTACAATGGAAAGTAAAAAACTTTATAAATAATAAAGGCCTCCACTGCATAAAAAGCACAGCAACAGCACTTCTATAAACCATCTAAAAATCCAAACTAAATTCACATTTAATATAAATCTACAGAAAGCAATACAATGTTTATTTATAAATATTATTTAAATTATTTTTTATTAATGAGTGTAAATCAAAATGTATAATTAAAATATGTTAATAACATTGATAAATACAAATAATTTACAGTAATTTGAACAAATAAATCAGTCCATACAATAAAACATGTTAACGCATATTTTCAAGAATGCAAAGCAGCAAACATTTCGAACCCAAAATAAAAAAATTAAAATCAACCGAAAGTTCTATAGCTAATGTCCATTATACATTATACTTCTGCAATTCACCAACAACAAATCCACTAAATTGAGAAGTAGTAACCCCCAAAAAAGTTCACACATAAATAGTCAAAATGTAAATCTACAGAATTATTCCAGAGTTCTATAAAACCATGAACAACCCAAACATTTTAAATAAAAAATGCTCCTGGAAATTCGAAAAATAAAAGGAAAATAAAAACGAATCTTGTTTAAAATGTAATTAAAACTATTTCCTTTAAAACAATGCATCCAAAAAGAAGAAAAGGCTTCTACTCCAACCAATAAACCTGTAAAAACAACAACATATCCACCCACACACACATGAGTTATACCTAAAAATAAAACACAATACAAAACACATTTACCAACAAGAGAGACATCACAAAAATGAATAACTAAACTAACTACACTACACAGACTACACTAAGGCCTGCCTCAATTAACTATGAAACTACAAAAGACAACCTAGCACAAAATTACACCAATCACCCCTAACCACATCCCCTGTACCCCCAAAACTCCAAATAAAAATGTAAAAGTATGCTTATCTCATCAGTAAAGAAGCAGCAGGGAACCGCGACAGACAGGAATTATTATTGCCTAACAATGATGTTAATAGACTAAAAAATATAAGTAAAAATAAAAAAAGGCCCATTAAATGGAAATTAGGAAAAGACTATGCTGTAATAGAAATGAGTGGAAACTTTAGAAAAATGATTTCAACTATTCAATGTATGTGTTAAAAAAATATTGTAAACATATTTCAAAATTAATTGTAAAATACATATTAAGTAGTACTATAAAATTGATCAAATAAACTAAAAGTTCTAAAATTATATATAATTACAAAAAATATTTACTTTCTTTTTTAATTTATAATGTATATGTAAGAAATAAGTACATTGCATAAAGCTGCATGTAACAAGGCAACATTTACAAATTACATGGCAACATTTATTAACATTAAAAATAAATATTTAAACTGTATTGTACAACAAAATTATGTGAAATAATGCTTTTCCTATTGCTTGAAAAGAAAGCAATATGTAAAAAACAAAGTAAGTGTATGTGTTAAATCATTTATAATGCACATAAATGCTTAAATACAAAATACGTTAAACTATACAAGCATATTATTAAAATGCCAAAACACACAAGCACTACAAACTTATCAACAGTAAAAGCACACAATAGCTAAAGAAAACCTATTTCTTTATCCTATTTCTATCTACAATACATTATCCATGAAATTTCATACTGAATGCTTAAAATACAGCACACCCAGTAAAACTAAAATGTTCTTGGGAACACATGTACAATAAAAACATAATACACACTATTTCCACTCCAGTGTATAGCATATTGGTGAACATGTTGGACACTGAAGGGGTCAAATGTGCTATTCCCACTCCAATCTAAATCATTTTGGGGAAGGTGTTGGATACTGAAGGGGGTCAAGTTTATTGTTCCCACTCCAAAATAAATAGTTTTTGGTAAGGTGATTCCACACTTCAATCTAAACTACTTTAGGGAATGTGTTGGACACTAAAGGGTTCAAAATTACTATTCCCACACCAATCTAAACCGTTTTGGGGAAGGTGTTGGACAATGAAGGGACAGATTTACTATTACCGCTCCAAACTAAATAATTTTGAGGATTGTGTTGGGCACTGAACAGTTCAGATTTACTATTCACACTCCAAGCTAAAGCAGTTTGGGAAATGTATTGGACACTTTGGGGGGATTATTTAAACACCAAATAGATCAAATTTATCTTCCCTCTAGAATCAAAACCATTTTCAGAAACGTAGTACAAGTTAAAACAAAACAATCCCCCAATATAAACCATTTTATGAAAAAGGTAAACTATTATAATCCTAATATTTACTACTCCCTCTATATATATATATATATATATATATATATATATATATATATATATATATATATATATATATAGATAGATAGATAGATAGATGACAAACTAGAAATATTGCATGTACTTTTAGAACTAAAAAGCTAGGTACACAGATAAAACAAAAAGCAAACTCTAGTTAAAAACAAATACATTGTTTAAAAAATAATAAAGTATACAAACTACAGTTATTTTTTAAATTAAACAGTAACAATAATTTAAAAAAATTGCAATTGATATAAAAATTAAAGAGAAAACCATTATTTCAATATAAACATCCATTTATAATATATGAACAGCCAAACACAATACAACATTTGCAGACAAAATTAAAATTTAAACAATCTTTGTTAGACCTGGGATTCTTTGCATGGTTTTCCCCTAACTTTTTGCCTTCAGACCTCCTGCATTTGCTGACATCGATTTTGCTGGCCATAGGACTCTGGGCACTTTATCACTGCTAACCAGTGCTAAAGTGCTTGTGCTCTTTCCCTAAAACATGTTGAATTGGCTTATACCCTATTGGCATATTTAATTTACTCATAAGTCCCTAGTAAAGTGACGCTACATGCCCAGAGCCTGTAAATTAAATGCTGCTAGTGGGCCTGCAGCACTGGTTTTGCCACCCACTTACGTAGGACCATAATCAGGTCTCAGGCATGCCAATGCAGAGCCTGTGTGTGCAGTTTAAACTGCTATTTCGACCTGGCGAGGTAAACCTTTTGCCAGGCCCAAACCTTCCTTTTGAATACATGTAAGTCACTCCTATGGTACGCACTGGTCAGCCCAAAGGGCAGGGTGCTTTGTATTTAAAATGCTGAACATGTGCTTTTACGTTTGACTTGTCTTGGAAGTGAAAAACTCTTAAATTCGATTTTCACTACTGCAAGGCTTATCTCTCCCATAGGATGACATTAGAGTAGCCTTTCCCCTGCCCTCTCTGCCTGTTATCATTATCAGGGGGCCCCTTCTGTGTGAGCGGTCGTTCCTCCTAGGCAGCAACATAGAACGGGGAGCTTATGTGTGACTAGATGGGCAATCACTGGCAGGTTGGGTGGGAGAAGCTGGGCCCAGCCCCACTTACACTTGAATAGGCTGTGTCCTGTCTCTACACAAATGGCTGCATACCCTGTGTAGTTAGTCTGGAGCCAGGGCTAGGAAGGCAGGACATATGTGCACTTCAAAGCCATACCTCTAGAAGCTTCTCCCCAATTCAGTGGCACAAATTTGTATAAATACTGGACCTCAGGCACCACCACTTCAGTACACTTCTGGGTTTGTGGATACTCTGCCAGGAAGAAGGACTACTGTGCTGCTACAAGGACTGCACTCTGCTGGACTGCTGCTCTAGAGGAACTGGTGATCTGCTGCCTGCTGCCCTCTTGCCTGGGGAAGAAGCACTGGACCTGAAACTTCATCTTGGACCCAGGACCCCAGTGTGACTCAAAGGGCTAATCTGCTGGACTCCTGGTCTGAGCCTCAGGAAAACAAAGGGCTCTCCTGGACCCTGCTTCAGCAGGTTCCTGAGCCTCAAGTGGTGCCTATCAGGTACTGGACCCTTGGTGTGGCTCACAGGCTCTTAAAATCAAGCTTTTGGGCTCTTCGTGACCATGAACGGGCGCGTTCGCACCAAGACCACTCACACCAAAATTCAGTGCGAGCCGGCGCCAGCTCGTCTCTTCACACAGCAAGATCAATCGCCCGCTGGGGACTGCCCATGCAAAGCACCAGCCCGTCCATCCGGCCTGCTCTTTGAACCATGTCGACAACAGCCTGCGAAGCTCTCCTTGCTCTCCGTGACCCTCTCCAACGTGAACAGGACTCTTGGCACAAAACGTAAGAAAGGTAAATCCTCTGCTGGTCTATTCTGGGACTGTGTACGACTCGTGTTCATGGTGGTCAGTCTGAACTTTTTACTTTGACCAAGTCCAACGTGACCAGATAGCCACTGTTGGCGCTTTATGGTGCTAATTTTCAGTTTATTCCTTAAAAATTCATGACTCCGGTTATACTGATTGGATTTTTGTCGTTTTGGTCTTGTTTTACTTATAACATTTTGCTCTATTTTTCTAAATTGGTGTGGGATATTTTTGTGTGGTGTTTTCACTGTTATACTGTTTGAAGTGTTGCACAAATACTTTGCACATTGCCTCTAGGTTAAGCCTGACTGCTCTGTGCCAAGCTACCAGAGGATTGAGCACAGGTTAGTTTAGGGTTGTCTCGTGCCTCACCCTGACAAGGATTGTGGTTGCTGCTTTACAAGGGCTCACACCCCAGTCAACCAGTATCCCAATTTCTTACAATCATCTAAATAAATGACTAAAAATAATTGAAATTCAAATTATACATTTTTTTAAATATATACAAAACTACACTAAAGCAAACCCCAACATTACAAAAACATTGAAAAAAATATTGCAACAATATTTTAACAATGATATTTTTAATCACTATTCTTGCCTGCGATATTCTTGTTGACAATATTTTCCACATTTCAATATTTTTGCAGCAATATTCTGGTAATATGATATTAAAAACTCAATATGTTGTCCAAACACCAGTTGGCATTGTCCTTACGTCTCAAGGAGAGAGTAAAGGCCATCAGGTAGGTTATGCACCATTTTATAAGAGTTTAATGCCTTATATGGCGGTTCGAGAAATGTCTGGGACTACATACATACTTGCCCTATACCAAGAACCACTAGCAATTTTTGTAGGCCCTCGTGGCAAACTACTGGGATCACTTATATTTACAGAACATCCTGTTCGCACATGTCCTGTCAACCAGTCTTTCAAACCGGTTCTGAGATGATGGTCCCCTACTCCCAACGTCTTGGTAGGGTGTCTTTTCCCTACTGCAGCGACAGTTCCTGGTCACAACTGCCACATCGCATTGAGTGGTGAGCTTACTGCAGGCATTTTGGCATAAATACCTTGTGTGACAGACAACAGCTGTCGCACCACCTCACATTGCTGGAGCTAATGGTGCTCTTTTTGGTCCTAAAAGTACGTTTTTTATAGTTCTTGTCCTCATGACACTGTGAGTGTCAACAACCAAAGAGCGGACAGCATGAGCTGGATGTACTCCCTAACCCAACAATTGGGAACCCTCAACCTCATGTTTGAGGCATAGTCATTGATACCTTTACAGCCTGCTAAACTTCCAGTGATTTGCCTCTTAGCTGAGAGCAAACACTGATTGACATATGGTTGGTCCCTGTCTAGAATGACACAGCGAGTGACAATCAATAGAATGCAGCTCAGTCTAATTATACATGAATGAGTTTAATTCCAGCATCTCATCATTGCTATAAAGTTTGGCTGTCCTTGATGAGCCACCCTACACTTGAATGGTATATCCAGATGTGTGTCCAGTAGCTTGGTGGCCTTTTGGACTCGAACTGCACCTCATTTATCAAGCAAAATATATCTGCGGTTGCTCGTGTTCCTTTTAAAAAGGGGTTGTGGACTTACAGTTCAGGGTGGACTGTCCGTTTTTCCAAACCGATAAGGGATGAGATTGTGTTTTTTGGTTCATCTTTGTCACAAATTTCAAAGCAACGGAAAAAAATGTGAGATTGATTCATGGCTCAGAGTAGTTATCAGTGGTTTGGATTAAATTTGCACATTCCGCCTCTCACTGTTTGGTTTCTCGGTGAAAATAACCAACATCGGTGGCCACCTAATCAGAATTTATTTGTCTATATGTGCTTCTGATGTTTCATAAATTTTAGTACAATACAAATAGAAAAGGGTAATACCTGGCAGTCCAGGCGTCTTATGTCTTGCTTAGTAGTCACTTTTTTTCTTTTTTTTGGCAGATTTATATAGCGGGAACTCGACCCGAAGTTATTGGAGCGCTTTACAGATGTTCAAAGCAGTTCCGAATACAAATTGTGCTTTAAAAGTTTAGATATGTGTTTTTACCCATTCCAGCTGCTTATTGTAGCATACAAATGTATCTACAATATGATTTCCGGCACTGAACTGTACTCTTTGAGGTGACTATGAGCGCCAGCTGCCCTTTGGCATTTGTGCAGGGATGAAAAGCGATCCGATGTGTACAGCGGTATGGATTACGGTAGTAGGCTGTTACCACGATGACATGGAGCCCCTCTCCAGAGGAGTACAACGTAAGTAACCATTTTTGGAAAGTATGGTCGCTTTTATTTACAAAAAGTGTTAGAAATATACTTACATTTGACAGAGAAAATCCAGGTCAGCGCCGCTCCAGCCCAGAACGCAACCCACCGGTATTTATGACCAAGACGAAATGCTTGAGAGGTCAAACACACTTTCATGCCCCTTGATCCAGCGCTATCAATAAAATTTCTTCTCCTATATGCTTTGGACGTCCAGGTACAAATATCCCTCTTTCCACAACTATATCCATATGACGGTGGGGCCCATAACACCGCATAAACATTCACTCTCTCATATATTCCCTGGATTTCATCCGTTTTTATCTAGGAGAAAACAGTTAATGATTTTCTGGAAGGAGACGGAATACCTTTTAAAACGACATAATACTTCTCAAGCTTTAAGGTATTTCGCTCATTGGTCGATGGACCAACTAGTAGGAATCAGTTGATGGTGATTAAGACCAGCTCAATCACTATAAACCTTTAAACATTTACATTTATCATTGAGCTAAAGAACCACTGACTCATTGTTTAAAGATAATAAAGTTTATATAATTTTTAGAAGCATGAATAAGTTTCAAATTTATTATTCAGATTATTACATTTAGCATCATTATAAGAATAAATTGAAATTGCAATGCATACCTATTAGATGGAAAAACAAAGTTCGTTACAGCAAAGAATTCAGATCACAGCATAGAACTCCCGAAAAACTGTCTATCTGTCCTGAAAAACAGGCCTTCTCAACGGACCACCTATAGGATGTTTCCCGCCACAATCCCGTTCTTTTTCCCCTTTAGTATTTTAAGAATAAAAAGGTCTAATAGTATTAAATGGAAAATCTATTAAAAGCAAAAGGTTCTCCAGCAGCAGCGTCTCGTGCTCAATCAAAAATATAAAATAGCAGCTCTCTTCACCCCCTCTAAGAGTAGGTCTTCTTATACCCTAATACTAGCTTACTAAGTGAAAATGTTACATCTTTGTGGGCGAGATTCTCTCTAATTGGTCCATTTGGGGTCAGTATACATCTCATTATGAATATCCTTGCTCCAACCAGTTCTTTGTGGAAAGTTCATACTTCTGTCGTTTCTCACGGGTTCATGACATTACCCATCCGCACATTGGTCTCAATCTGTATCCTTTTCTGATACTTTTAAGTTGAGCAGTTCATTGTTTATTCACATATTCACTGCAACTTCTCACGCTTTTCGCTATGTCCTTCTTTGGCACACGTTTGTATAATAAGGTCATTGCAGCCTTGACCACGCTTCCATCCTAGGCTTTGGGACGGTCACATGATCCCTTTTGTTCACAGCCTTTCTCGCTTTCGGAACCTCTCGCTTTGTGTACTCTAGCTTGTTTGCCATGGCAGCGATTTTTACATCGCGGCACAACAGGCCTAAGCGAACTATTATAAAGATAAACAGAACATAGTTAAGAATAAAGAATATAAGCCTTTTCGTTTCCCTCCCGTCATTCTACGTACCCCAATTAAGTATTACCTAGCAAAAGCGACATATAAAGCCATTTCTTACTTACCAACCGCTTTACTTTGCCACTACACAGTTTATTTCCAAGCACAAATCATGCATTTATTATTCTAATTAGTACGCAAATTATTAGGCTTATGTTATCCACGTTAACAATTGTAAGTAAATTAGTTTGCACGGATATAGCGTGTTACCCATAACCCTTTTCATGTAACATACATGGTTGGTTATTTACTGAGACGAACCTGTGTGTTAATTATTCAACATAAATATTAGGAGGTTAAAAATTTTCATTTACCCTGCTCCATCAACTCCCCCTTTGGTGATTTTTAATATCACCACAAAAACCCATGTTACACAATTCTGTCAGATAGCATATTTCTTTGTCCGGTTTGTTTTTGTTAGTTTACACAACTGTATCCCTTTCATCTTGTCTCTTTGTTTTCTTATACATGTTTTCTTTTATTTCTTCTAGCTCTATTTCACCCATTTCTCTTTCTCTTTCTTTATTTATCTTATTTTCTTTTTCTATTTGGTCTGTCTTTTTCTTCTCTTTATACATATAATAATTAGCTTCAGTACTAGAACTATTATGATTATTATGGTCGCTACTATTATGATTTTCCCTATTATTAATCCACTCATTCTAGTAAACCAATTTATTACTGAGGAAAAACTCTTACCAAGTTTTCCCAATGCATTTTCAACCTCCAGTGGAACAAGTTCTTTGTGCAAATTTGTAATAATCTTTATACACTTTTGTATATTTTCACTTTTATCTGGAATGTAAGTGCAACAATGTTGGACTTTCAGCATTCCACAGACTCCACCCTCTTTTGCCAAAAGAATGTCAAGGGCAAGTCGATTTTGCATCACCATGGCTCTCATGGCAACCATTTCGGTATTTACCATCAAGAACCCTCCAGCAGTATCTGTAGATAAACGATCTACTACTGTGGATAACTTCCGAATTTTAAATGCATTCAAAGATATTCCCACTGCTGGTATCAATGCTCCAAAAATATCACCTACTTTTTCTGAAAAACTTTCCCTTTTTCTACGTGTAAATGTCTTTATCATTTCGTGTGTTCCCTTTTCTGCTCTATCTACATGAAAAATCTTTGGAAAGACCAGGCCTAAGTAACATGATCCATACCAATGGTCCGGCAACCTGTAATAAGCTCTGTTACCGCAAATATAATAGATCCCAGGAAATATTGGATCTTTTCCCCCTTTGGATCCCCAACCTCCTAAAATGTTATAATCGTCATGGCAATCACTAGAACCCATGAAATAATTGTCATATCTTGTTCTATTTCTTCTAATGCACAACCTTCCCTGTTGGGGCCAATCCAGAGTCATAGCTGCATTTGTCTTTTTCTTGTCATGATTTTCTTCCTCAAACGCCCAAAGAGGTGTTTTTGTCTCTTCTATCACTTTTCTTTGAAATTTCACTCTTCTATCCTCGACCATTTCTAAAAATACCTTTTCTTCATTCCTTAACTCACAGGTAAGGTTGTTTTTAACTATATCATCTAATGTTAGAATTTTATTTTCTATGAAAAATTCACCAAATGTTCTTGCCTCTTTCACCTTGTTTAGTTCAGAAACTATAGGAATCTTTGCAAAAATCTTATCTATATTAGTGTAATAATATTCTAATCTTCCTGTCTTGTAAAATAGACGTGCTAAAACACTACATGTTATTCCATACGTCAAAGGAAGGTGATGATAGGTCACACCTTCTGCAACAGACGCAGGCTATTGCATACAAACATAACAATCTCTTACATCCATTGTTTCTACATACTCATACAATAATTTAGTGAAAACATTTTTTGAAAAATCTGTTATTGATTTGTCTTTATGTAATTCTGCACTACTTTCTAATATAGCTGTTTCTTGCATGTTAGCTCCTTTTTCTTTCTCTGTGTTATTCTTTAATATAGACGTTTCTTCTACAGCTAATCTAATTGGAATGGTGATTGCTAAAATAACCCATACGGTCATTAATAATCCTGTAGAAAAGAAGCACATCTTACGTCATCTACTTAAGAACTCACATCTATATTTTCTATCTTTAGTATCTACCATTTTGTTCTATTACCTATTTTATAATATGTACAGAAAAATGTGTCACCACACCTCAGAAATGACCTCTTAGCCACCCTACACTCTCACTTTGTCTTGTTTGATACTTTCTTTTAGTTCTTTTCAGAACTCTTTCTTTGTCAAATCCAGTGTTTTGTCCAATCCGGTAGAAATTTGTTCAAATTTCTTAAAATTTGTTGCACTTCACCTTCACCCATTAGGTTGTAGCTTTGTTCCGCGTTTTCGTGAGTGATCTCTTCTTCTTTGATATCAGTCAACGCAATGTATAACCATTCAGGCGATTTATACTTCAGATTTGCTTTCTTTACTCTTTTTCTTTTCTGCAAGTGTTTTCCACCTTGTTTTTCTTGTTCTTTTTGACTTGTTATCTCATTTACTTGTTCTGCACTTTTTCCATCTAGCCTTATGATCTTGTATCTCAATCTTCTAACTTCGTGGGGCCAATTGTCTCCCTTTCTTGGCCTTTTTGGTTCACTTTCTTTTTCCTCTCTTTCTGTTCTCCAAGTTCTCTTTCTTGACTCTAGTTTCTGGTTTCTTTCTTCTCCACTTTCTTCTGACTCTGTTTCAGTCCTTTCTTTATTGTCTCTTATCTTAAATTTTAGAATTTCACTTCCTTCATCTATTTTTGGTTTTTCTCGTGTTTTCCTTTGATCACCTACTTCTGTCCCTCCTCGAGGTTCTTCCGAATTTGTGTCAATCTCTCTATCTGTTTCTAAGTTTCCCTGTTCTTTTGTTCGTCGATCTGTCCCTATTGCTCCTCGGGGGGTCTTCCGATTCTTCTATTTTTCTATCTGAAACTATCCCTTCTTCGTCTATTAATACAATTTTTGAAGGATCTTCACCATAACTTGTACTTGGTTGCTCACTATTACTGTCTTTTTCCTCAGTTTCTTCTTTAATGCTATCAAATTTCCAATTTCTTTTCAGATTTTCCTCACAATCCGAATGCTCTGTATCAGATGCTGAACTGGTGTCGGATATTTCCAGATGTCGACTCACATGTCGATCTTCAGATTCTGGAACTTCTGCTATTTCCTCCACTCCTCCTGTCGTTGCACTTGTAATTGGGTCTTCCAGATGTCGACTTACAGGTCGATCTTCAATTTCTGGAGCCCTGTTCGTCTCTTCCTCTGCATCAGATGCTGAACTGGTATCCAATACTTCCAGATGTCGACTCACAGGTCGATCTTCAGGTTCTGGAACTCTGATGGTGTGGCTGGCATGTACCCAGTGTTTTATTCCTGCACATTTGACTGCAGTTGTTGTCACCAGGATCACTTGTCGTGGTTGGTCCCAGCGAGGAACCAAACAGTTTCTTCTTCGGTGGACTTTTATGCGGAGCCAATCTCCTGGATTCAAATCGTGAGCTGGTTTTCTTTCAAGAGTGGTTGCATCCGGTCCAACCTGATGAAACACAGAACGTACCACATCAGCCAATCCTTTGCAATAATCCAGCACGAGATCATCAGTTATAGTCAGTAGTTTGTTGACAGGTACATGTGCTTGTCTCATTGCTCGTCCCATAATTATTTCGTGGGGACTGAGTCCTGTCTTTCTTTCCGGTATACTTCTGATAGTCATTAAGACCAATGGCAAGGCATCTGGCCATTTGAGTCCTGTGGCTTGACACATTTTCCCTAGCCTGTTCTTAATTGTTCCATTCACTTGCTCTACTATTCCAGAAGCCTCTGGTCTGTATGCACAGTGCAGTTTCTGTTTAATACTAAGTGCTTCACAAATCAGTTGAATCAATTCGTTTTGAAAATGTGTTCCTCTATCTGTTTCAATCGTTACTGGAAAACCATACCTTGGAATGAATTCTCGCAGCATAAGTTTTGCTACTGTAATTCCATCATTCCTTCTGGTCGGGTATGCTTCCACCCAACGGGAAAACAAACAGACGACTACAAGGACATACCTTAGTCTATTGCTCGGGGGCATTTCTATAAAATCCATTTGCATTCTCGTGAAAGGACCTCCCTCTCGTCCTATTGTTCCTAGACTCACTACTGTCTTTCTTCCTGGATTTAGCTGTTGACAAATAAGACACCTTTGACAAAGACTCTCAGCTATGGCTCTGAATTTTGGATTATACCATGTTTGTCTAAAAAGTCTGATCATTGCATCTCTTCCAATATGTGCTTGTCCATGGTACATCCGTGCCATGTCAGAAATCATGCTATCAGGCATAACTGGTCTTTCATCCCTGTAAACCCAAACATCATTTTCCTCCCGTTTTCTGCATCCTGCTTTTATCCAGCTATCTTTTTCCTCATCATCTGCTGCTTCCTGTAATTGTCTCACCTCATCCCATGTCTCGACAGGGTTAGTAAAAAGCAAAGGACATGAAATATGCTCTCTTTCTCTGTTTCTGTTTAGTGAGACGACATTTTTGGCACAGTATTGTGCGATTTCATCAGCAAACTTATTGCCAACAGTTATGTAGTCTTCCCCATTTTTATGTGCATTGCACTTCACCACCGCAATCTGTTTAGGCAGCTGTATCGCCTCAAGCAATTTTTTCACCATTTCTTATTGGGGTTCCTGCAGACGTCAAGAAACCTCTCTGGGACCAGATCTGCCCAAAATCATGAACCACTCCAAAGCCATATTGGCTATCCGTGATTACTGTGATTCGGACATTCTTTCCCAATTTGCATGCTTGAATTAGAGCAATCAACTCCGCTACTTGGGCAGAACATATCCCTCTCAAACAAGATGCTTCCATTACAGCAGCTACTGTGCAAACTGCATATGCTGTACTCAGAACTCCATCATTCGTTCTCAAACATGAGCCATCCACGAACAGAATATAATCCGATTCCTTTAAAGGCTCATCCCGTATATCGGGTCTCGGTTTTGTACAATATTCGAGTACATTCAGACAATCATGATCAACTTCATCCATTTCAATCACACTCTCTTCATCTGGCAATGATGTTGAAGGATTCACATTTATGCATCTGTCAATGGTGACATTGTCTGCACTCAAAATTACTTTTTCATACCTAGTCAGCCGACTATGTGTCATATATTGGGTTTTGGTTCTTGTCAAAAGAATTTCCATAGAATGAGGGACAAATACTCTCAGTGGATATCCCATCACTATGCCTTCACTCTGCTCCAGACTTACACAAGTAGCAGCAACTGCTTTCAAACATCCAGGCAACGCTTTCGCTACTGGGTCTAAGACAGCTGAAAAATATGCAATGGATCTTTTCATGTTTCCATGTCTGCACCAGGACTGAAAACACACACCCATCTCTTTCACTGCAATACAACTCAAAGTCTTTTTCATAGTCAGGCATTCCCAATGCCGGGGCTTCACACAGTTTTGTTTTTAGTTCTCTGAATGCTTTCATTTCCTCATCATTCATTTCAAAAGGATCTTTAACATCCTTCTTTGTCAATCTCTGTAATGGTTTTGCAATTAATGAAAATCCACTTATCCATTGTCGACAATATCCAACCATTCCTAAGAACATTCTTATTTCTCTCTGTGTCATTGGAGCTCTCATTCCTTGAATTATTTTTATTCTTTCAGTCGTTACCTTTCGCACTCCCTTTTCAATCTTATGTCCTAAATATTGGACCTCTTGTTGACAAAACTGCAATTTTGATGGGGATACCTTATGTCCTCTTTTTGCTAAATGATTCAGCAAAGCAATTGTATCATTAACACATGCTTCCTTTGTTTTTGATGCCACCAGTAGGTCATCAATATACTGAACCATCACAGACTTTTCTGGCATTTTTAAATCTTCCAATGATTTCTTTAAAATCTGATTAAAGATCGAGGGGCTTTCTGTATACCCCTGAGGAATTCGGCACCATGCCAAAATACGCTCTCCGAACCTGAACGCAAATAATGGCTGGCTATCTGGATGTAATGGAATAGAGAAAAATGCATGGCACAAATCAATAACTGTGTACCATTCTGCTTCGCGTGGAATCTGGTATAGAATTACAGCAGGGTTTGGTACTATTGGGCAGCAAGGCACAACAATTTTGTTTACCTTTCTCAAATCCTGTACAATTCTATATGTTCCATTCGGCTTTTTCAGTCCCATTATCGGTGAATTGCATGGACTGCTCATTATTTCTCTCAGAATCCCTTGTTCAATCATTTTATTTATTACTGGTGTTATTCCTTCAATTATTTCTGGTGTCAATTTATACTGTGGCGTATTTGGGTAACTCGTTCCTTCTTTAACAGAGATCTTAACAGGGTCTACTCCTTTCATTAACCCTATATCTTCTCCCGTAAAATCCCACACTTCCTGTTTCACTGTTTCTTTCAGTTCAATTGGGATTTTCTCTACGTCAAATATGGGAAATAAATCATTCACTTCTGATTCTAAATTTACCATTGTCATTTTATATAATACATCTTCATCCGGGGTCTGAAATGCAATCCCATCTGGAGTACAATAGATGGTGCAATTCATTTTGCAAAGTAGATCGCGTCCTAATAGGTTCACAGGACTGCAATCACACACCACAAATCGGTGCATTTCACTGAATGGTCCAATCTTTACCTCCACTAATTTGGTAAGAGGCGCCTTAATTTGCTGATTCGAAACACCTACGACTTGGATATGTTCACCTGAGAGAGGAAGGTTTGGAATTTCCACTGACCTAACAGTAGAACGGGTAGCTCCAGTGTCCACAAGGAATGTTACATTTGCACCATTCACTTCTCCATCCACAAATGGACCTGCTTGATCTACCTCTAGAGTTGCGCCAAGCACACACTCTTCTTCCTCTCCTAGGCACCGTCATAAACTTTCATCCGACTCATTACCATCCTGTCGTAACCAGTATTGAGATATGGCAGCTGCGCGTGGCAATTGTGTTACCTGCTCTCCTCCGTAGAATCCTGTTTCTGCACTGTATTTCTGTGGATTAACACTCTTGGGAAGTGGTGGTTGAGGCACCTGACTTTGTTGGGTAACTACCTCACTCTGCACCTGTGGATTTAATGATTGATTTTCCGTATTAAGTTTTGGAGGGAATTTACACTCGTTTCTCCAATGTCCTAACTTTCCGCAGTTGTGGCATGGCCACTTTTTCTTTGCCTCTTCTATGCTCATTTGACCTTTTCCTTTACCTATATTTGGTCTAGATCTAGTCTGTCCTGCCTCATTAACTTGATTATTCAATTGAGCTTCTTGCTTCTCTGCAACTTTCACTTGTGCCCACATTGCTTTCTCTTTTAATTTACGCTGTCTACTCTCAATGTCATCACTGCAGTATTTAGCATATCTCAAAACCTCATCTACCGTGCTGTTCTGCCAACAAATCATATGCTGTTTAATCATTTCACTTATCTCTGGTTTCAACCCATAAACAAATCTATATACAAAATGACTCATATCCTTCTCATTTAGGGTCTCATAGCCACTATACTGTTTAAAAACTAACAGTAGTCTCTCATAATACGCGTGTACAGATTCTTTACTTTCCTGTGTGGTTCTGTCGATTTTTACCCAATCCGTTTCTTTGGGTGGGATTTTATTTTTCAAAAAGGTAATAACTTGGTCATATTTCCTCATCACTTCTGGTCCTGGCGCTCCTGTTTTAGCATCTCTTGGATATTCTACAGTTGGCCAATCAATAGTAATCTTACATTCTGTCCACAAATCAGCTGGTACTACTATATCAAATAATCCATCCAAATCTATCCATAACACCTTCGAAACTTTAACAAACCTCTCCACTTGTCTGTACCATTCTACTGGTTTCTCTCTCAATTTTGGGAAGTCATTTGTAAATGACAGTATATCCTGTCTAGACCATGGGACATGCACATAACTACCTCCTGGAGTTTCTCTCATCGGGTACTCCCTTACAATTGATTCCTTGTCTGTCACCGCAAAAGCCAAAGACGCTTTATCTGTCATTTTCTCATTCCTTTTAGTCCACCTGCTTCTCCATCTATCCACATCACCCCATTTTCTCAGCAAAACAATTAATTCTTTTATTTGGGTTAACCGTCCTGATGTGTTCAAATTTTCTATATCTTTCTCGTAAAAATCTACTCTATATGGTTTCTGCAAACTTCTCACTTTTACAAATTCTACTCCTAGTTCATTTGCTGTTTCTTCTAATTTGTCATGTAAATTCCTAGCTCTCCATGTAATGCTTTTACATAAGAACATTATCTCGTCATCCTGATAAGTTTTCAGTTTTTCTGTGCCAATTGTCCCTAAGATCAATTCCTCCATGTCTATTTTTAACCTAATTACATCTAATGGTTTTGATTCTGTCTCTTTCGTTTTTAGAGTTTTCATCCATTCATTCAATTCATCCGGAGTCGGACCTACAGGTGTACTATTTAATTCTATCCAATTTTTACTTCTTTCTGGTGTCTCTGATGCAGACTCAGTTCCCATAGGTATCCTCCTAAACTCATTCTCATTTACCGTCAAATTAGTAGGTGGGCTTGGTCTATATGAACTAACCAAATTTCTTGCACCTTCATTGTCTAATTCCATCCCTTCTTTCCTTCTTTGCAAGTGTGAATTCATAGGAATGACTAAAGAATGCTCTTCTATTTTCTGATTCTCAAAAACTGGTATTACTGGACCTATCGTTACTGGTACAGTTACAGCTTCCATATTCATTGTTAATTCTCTTATCTTTTCAGTCAATTCTCTTGTGGTTTTTGCTAATTCAGTTGTATTGTCACTTTCAATCTTCTCGTTTTGTGGGGTTTTCAATTGATCTTGTGACCTATTTATCTCATATCCCCGTTCGGGATTTTTATTCCTCCCAGTTTCCATTGGCGGTGCATTAGGTGTCACCACCGCAGAATTCTGTTGGTATGGAGGTGGGTTTCTGTTTAAAATATCTTCCAGCAATTCATCTTCCGTCTCACTACCACCATACCCATACTTTTCAGTAACCAAATGTTTCTTTTTCTCTGTACACTTTCTCTTTGCTTCTTCCTCAACTGTAAAAGCTGGAAACAAACCTCCTGTCATATTAGCATATCTCCAACGCTTTATTCTGTCCTCATGATTCACTCCCCACAACCTTCCGGGCACAAAATCATGATTCTTTAATCCTCTGAATCTTTCTCGTTCATACATCTCATCTTCCCATTCACTTAAAGCTTCAAACTGTGTCGGTCTAGGTTTAGGTTCAAGCATCGTCATCTTCTCCCTCAAATTCCGAAGTACAGCTACACTAAATGAACCATTCTCAGGAAATGCTAATACTCCATCATTTTGAGTATATTTAGTCCAATTTTCTAACCATATGCAGGTATGATATCCGTACTTCAGCATCATATGCGAAGCTGGTGATTTCGGCGGAGGAATTACTTGTCCCTCTCTAGTTACTACCTTTTTGTCTTTCTTTAAAAAGTTCTTAATTTTTGCCATCCACGACGTTTTCTCTCTACCATACTCATAATAAGCCATAATTCACAATCTCTTTCCCTTCTCAAAAGTCCGCAATTCAACACTGTTCTCTATGCGTTATTCGGACCTATCCCAGCGCGACTCACACCAACGCTCCAATCCTAAGCTTCTACGTCACTGGTTATCCATCCACTCCTAGCGCGACTCACACCAACGCTCCAATCAGAGCGTCTTCTGTATAACTAGTGCACTGTCCAATCCCAGCGCGGCTTTTGTCTACGTCAGTTCTGCTCCTGACCCTTCCTTTACAAAATTTATCAGCAATTTATTTTTCAACAGTTCTTTGTTAGTTACAACATTAAAAACACATTTCCATTGTCTGATTTCGCTAACAAAAGTGACAGTTTTATTCTAGCTCGCAAGAATACAGTTTTGTTCGATAAGTGTAGCACTTCCCTCTACCTTACCCTTTTTTCAAGCAAGGGGTAAACCCGTTTCTCTGGGGATAAAACACATGTGGAGACTACACTGCTCCTGAGAATTAAGGCCAGAGTTTCACAAGAAAACCGGTTGCTATTTCACTCACACACCTTTTATACAGAATATGTCCCTATCATAACACTACCTCTTGTCACACGTGTCCACTTCCTACTTCCCGGAAGCTTCAAAACCTTTGACTTACATATAACATGATACCATACAACATGAAGTGTTATACATTAAAAAAAAAATCAATAATCAATAATCACCAAACTAATCTATAGTAACCATAACTCTGCTACCAAGAAATCTGATCCAGCGCTATCAATAAAATTTCTTCTCCTACATGCTTTGGACGTCCAGGTACAAATATCCCTCTTTCCACAACTATATCCATGTGACGGTGGGGCCCATAACACCGCATAAACATTCACTCTCTCATATATTCCCTGGATTTCATCCGTTTTTATCTAGGAGAAAACAGTTAATGATTTGCTGGAAGGAGACGGAATACCTTTTAAAATGACATAATACTTCTCAAGCTTTAAGGTATTCCGCTCATTGGTCGATTGACCAACTAGTAGGAATCAGTTGATGGTGATTAAGACCAGCTCAATCACTATAAACCTTTAAACATTTACATTTATCATTGAGCTAAAGAACCACTGACTCATTGTTTAAAGATAATAAAGTTTATATAATTTTTAGAAGCATGAATAAGTTTCAAATTTATTATTCAGATTATTACATTTAGCATCATTATAAGAATAAATTGAAATTGCAATGCATACCTATTAGATGGAAAAACAAAGTTCGTCACAGCAATGAATTCAGATCACAGCATAGAACTCCCGAAAAACTGTCTATCTGTCCTGAAAAACAGGCCTTCTCAACGGACCACCTATAGGATGTTTCCCGCCACAATCCCGTTCTTTTTCCCCTTTAGTATTTTAAGAATAAAAAGGTCTAATAGTATTAAATGGAAAATCTATTAAAAGTAAAGGTTCTCCAGCAGCAGCGTCTCGTGCTCAATCAAAAATATAAAATAGCAGCTCTCTTCACCCCCTCTAAGAGTAGGTCTTCTTATACCCTAATACTAGCTTACTAAGTGAAAATGTTACATCTTTGTGGGCGAGATTCTCTCTAATTGGTCCATTTGGGGTCAGTATACATCTCATTATGAATATCCTTGCTCCAACCAGTTCTTTGTGGAAAGTTCATACTTCTGTCGTTTCTCACGGGTTCATGACATTACCCATCCGCACATTGGTCTCAATCTGTATCCTTTTCTGATACTTTTAAGTTGAGCAGTTCATTGTTTATTCACATATTCACAGCAACTTCTCACGCTTTTCGCTATGTCCTTCTTTGGCACACGTTTGTATAATAAGGTCATTGCAGCCTTGACCACGCTTCCATCCTAGGCTTTGGGACGGTCACATGATCCCTTTTGTTCACAGCCTTTCTCGCTTTCGGAACCCACTTCGCTCTTGCGTACTCTAGCTTGTTTGCCATGGCAGCCATTTTTACATCGCGGCACAACAGGCCTAAGCGAACTATTATAAAGATAAACAGAACATAGTTAAGAATAAAGAATATAAGCCTTTTCGCTTCCCTCCCGTCATTCTACATACCCCAATTAAGTATTACCTAGCAAAAGCGACATATAAAGCCATTTCTTACTTACCAACCGATTTACTTTGCCACTACACAGTTTATTTCCAAGCACAAATCATGCATTTATTATTCTAATTAGTACGCAAATTATTAGGCTTATGTTATCCACGTTAACAATTGTAAGTAAATTAGTTTGCACGGATATAGCGTGTTACCCATAACCCTTTTCATGTAACATTCATGGTTGGTTATTTACTGAGACGAACCTGTGTGTTAATTATTCAACATAAATATTAGGAGGTTAACATTTTTTCGTTTACCCTGCTCCATCACCCTCAAAAAGAGAGTCCGAAGGGACACCCTTGTCTTTGTGTGTACGTACTCACACCGCCTTCAAACACTCACACCCAGGGGTCAATCCAAGGCAGCTGTCACTACATGAGAATGCCTGACCCAACACCCCTTTTTGCCCCATGAACCTTCCAGAATGGATCACAGTTGGGAACCTCTTGGGTTTGGGACAGTCTCAAAAACTGCAATCCTCCCTCTGGTCATGCAAGGCCTTCAGAATGTCAGAAGATGAGTTGTAAAATTCCATAAGAGTATTAAAAAACTCAAACAGTACTAATCCTGACAACTTCCTTGAACCAAAGAAGAAATTACCATTAGTAAATAATGCAGCATTAGGACCCTAAAACAATGTCCCGGGGGCCACAAAGTTTGGTCTGTGGTATGACCGAGAGCCGCATTGATGCCAGGAGGGTGGCAGTTTGGGGGAGGGGGGTGAAGGCGAGTGAAGCATGTACATCTTGTGGCTGAATTGCTCAATGTGAAACCAGAATACCTGGGCTCCATCCTAGCTTCCCGACTTGACTAATTGTGTGATCCTAAGCAATTGCTTATTTTCACTTTCCGTCTTTTTTCTTCATTACCACAAATAAGACGACCTCGAAATAATGACTCTAGGATGGGTGTTGTACAACACCTTCTCCTGTGTTTGATTTAATAAACTATAATGTTGTTCATTTATAATAGCAATTGGCGATGCAGCGCGAGAAACGAAATTCGTTTTATTTATTTATATGTGTACTTACCTGTAATCGGCCGTAATCCGTAGTTTACTACCCCCTACCCTGCCCCTCCCCCGCCCCACATCAGCGCCCGGCGGCACTCCCACAACCGACCGCTACTGGCGATGTGGAGTGGTGGGGGACAAATTCCGATTGCACAGGGGAAATTATTTGGTCCATCAGTAATGAAAGACGATTGGAGATAACTTTCACCAATATTTTAATGTCCAGATTGAGGAGTAACAAGAGTCTAAAGGAACTGCAGTATAGGGGGTCCTTGCTGGGTTTAGGAAGGAGGGTTATGACAGCCTCACGCATAGATGGGGGTAATGCGCCCACTTGGAGGGACTTCTCTAAAACCGCGAGTAGTCGTGGCACCAGTATATGTTTAAAATGTTTATAGAACTCCCCCGTATAGCCATCAAGACCGGGATCTTTGGAACGATTGATAGAGTCTATGGCCTGTATGATATCCTCACATGACAAAGGTTCACTAAGGAATTGATGTTGGGGATTAGAGAGCCAAACCATAGCCACCTCCTTCGGGTAGGCCGTCTGGGCAGTGGCTTCCCCTGTAAGGCAGGAGGTGTAAAGGCAAATGTAATACTGGAACAGGGTGTGTAGTACACCCTCATTGGAGGTAATCCACATGACCCCCTTAATGATCAGATCGGCAATGTACAAGTTGCCCCTAGGCTGGCGAAGTTGACGGGCCAGAGTACGCCCACGGCATTCGCCCTCACCATATCTGCGTGCTCAAGCATGTTTACCCAGGTAAAGAACCTCCCTCTCAGCCGAGTCACGATACTCAGTCAGCAGGGCAGCTCTGACCTGAGTACAGGGTAGATCAGCACTAAGACTGTACAAAGATCCAGATCTCCCTCGAGGCACTTGAGGCCCCTATGTATGTCTCTGAGGACCCTGAAATGCTTAGCGATGCAGATGCCCCTCATATAGGCTTTGGACGCCTCCCAAAGGGTGATATGGGAGGCTGCTTTACTCTCAGTAAGCTAGAAATATTCCAAAACTGCTGTACACAAGTCAGAATGGAACAGTTCATCTTGCATCACCAAAGTAGGGAAGCGCCATTGTCTCTCCCGACCGCCACCAAAAGTAATGCTAAGTAGGACCAGCACTGTGGAGTGGTTGGATAGCATGCAAGAAAGGTGTTGTGTGGAAATCAACCATGGATATAATGTGGCAGAGAGAAGGCAATAGTCAATGCATGACTACGTATTATGTGGTCCCGAATAGTAGGTGAATCCTGGGTTTGAGGAATGTTTTAAGTGCCACGTAGTATTTGTGTAGCACAAATGTCATTAAGTACCTGGAGTGATTTTGGTTTGGTGGTCAGTGTCGGTGCAGCGGTGTCAGTGGCAGGGTCCATTATGAGGTTAAAATCACAGAATATTGTCAGATGGTCAAATTCCAGCTGTCTAATTTGGGTGGAGAGGGACAGGAAAACTCTGGGGAAACCACATTAGTAGTGTAGATGTTGGCCAAAAGTACTGAGTGTCCCGCCAGAATGCCAGCAACTAGGACATACCGGCCACCATCACCTGTGACAGTGGTGATGTGCCTGAATGGTACATCTTTGTAAACATGAGAACAGACCCCTCAAGAGTAGGAACTGTAGTTAGAAAATAATTGGAGCCCCAAGTTGATGCATACGAGTGTACCCTCCCAGGGGGAAGATGTGTTTCCTGAAGGAAAGCTATGTGTGCACCATGATGGGCAAGGTATTTTGCCCTTGCGATGATCATTTAGACTCCTGATATTCCAGGACAGGAGCATAAGAGGGAAGTTGGAGGGAAGTTGTTTAACTCAGAGGGGTGCGTATGGACCATGAGGTATGGCAAGCGGACCTGGGAAATAAGGATGGAGAGTGACCATTGTGTACTGATTAGGAATGAGGAAAACAACAAGCAATAATACAGAAATTCTCAACATCCCCCTTCACCCCCTCTTACACCAGGCACAAAAAGCCCAGTACCAACACATAAAAGTAACCCAAAAAACGAAAATAACAATACAGTAAACATAGGTGTGTGCACCACTAAGGTTTGGCAACGCTACAGCAGACATCCATGCATGATAGGATCAGATTGTGGGTTGGTATTGGGATCCAAATTATCTAAAAAATCTGAACAAAGTAAATGGACAGAACCATAATAAATTTGGAGTGGGGTCCGCAGACATCTATGCAAAATGGAAGTTATCTGAGTGAGAGACACAGCTGTCAGCCCTTGGGGAAGAGATCAGCACTTGCGCTGGAGTAAATGTGTGGTGGGGACCTGTCCGGAGTGGAATGACGGGAAGAAAAACGTTCACCCGAATGTTGCTTGCAGAAGGCCTGCGTCTCAGCTGGATTTTCAAAGAAGAGGGGCTTTCAGTTGAATTCGACCCAGAGGCGCACCGGGTACAGCATGCCATAGCGAAATCCCAGTTTTTGAAGCGTGGACTTGATTACAGTGAACTTCCTGCGCACCTACTGGACCAAAGGGGTGACATAAGGGAACAAGGAGATGGTAGAGCCCTGCCATTGTAAGGGACCGTGTTCTCTGTCTAGGAGCAGGGCAGTATCATGGTCCCTAAAGTTCAATAGGTGAGCAATCATAATTCCCAGCGGGCAGCCAGGATGGGGTAGCGGGCCTGGTGAGTGATGAGACCGTTCGACCATGAACATGGAGGTAAAGTCCTGCTTACCAAACAGGTCCATCAAAAGTCTCCTACAAACAGATCAAGGCAGCCAGTATTGGTGGATTCGGGTACCCCCAATATGTGTAGATTATTGCACCTGCCCCTCACCCCCAGATCTTCGTTTTTCATGGCCACAGTTTTGAGCAGCTTTTCCATTCTTTCCAGCCACCTCATAGATTGTGCAGCGCCGTCTTCCATGCCCGATACTCTACCCTTGGCTGCCTCAAGTCAATTTTCGTGGTGGCCTAGTTGTTCACCCATAGTGTCTAGTCTCTTGGCCAGGGTATCAAACCGGCCATCAATGGCCCTGAAACCTGCTCTGAGTTCAGCCATGATTGCATCGGTGCCAGTTAGCTGGTCCGGGCCAGCGCTGCACGTGCCGCCTCCTTCCGCCATCTGTGGAGGCTGTGTGGTTTCCGACGGTTTCTGCTCCTCAAAAAATTGAAACATCTTTGTTTGGGGTCACCACGAACCATAGCCTGTAGAATGAGTGAGGGGGTAGGAGACTGACCCCTTGGGACTGGTAGAGAGCCGGACAGAGGAGATCACAGTAAGTGCCCGCAGTGTCCTGCAAGGTATTGAGACGTCATGGAGCCTGCAATGCTGGCAAGGGAAGTAGAGCGGTGGAAATCTACCCAATGGGATGAGAGGAAGAAGTACAGCATCTTGGGTGGATTTGTGAGCACACCTCCCAGCCTACAGCAGGGAGCAGGGGAGTAGCCAAAAATGTCACTGGCCTCCAGCAGGTTGTACCCCACCAATGCTGCTATAGGGCACAAGTCGGGGTACCAGTAACAAAAAGCACCCCTAAGGGTGTAGATAGCAGGTGGTACAGGTGGTACAGCTTCCATGTAGCAGTTGTGGGGCAGAAGGCGGATTTGAATGCAGGGCCCCAGTGGAGATAAGCCACAAGATGAGAGCACAAGATCAGGCGCCAAGGCCAAATCAGTGGGGGAGGCGCCTGGTAGGAAATTAGGAGATGGCTTCAAGGATTGGTGTTCAAACTAAAGGCAGCATGTCAGGGATGTGAAAGGCCTGGAGGCCTGGAGTGGCAAGACCGTGGGCTAAACAGAGAAGTCCGGGGCTTCCTAGGGCATGAAAAAGAAACAAATGAACCTTGCAGGTATGCCCAGACCTCAGTGTCACAAAGAGATGTGGCCCCCCCATCACTGTGTGGTGGTGAAAACCCGCAGAGGGTGCAGGGTACGCTTTATCATGCATGCTATAATAGCTGGTGATTCACTAGGCGATGAAGTGCCCCCTCCAGTTCCCAAGAAATGAGGTGGGCCTCCACGGAACATGTGAGTGGTGGGGTGGATGTTAGGCAGATGAGATGAAGGAGGTGCTCAGGCCGGTCTGACACGGCCCGTAGGCCTGCTCCTAGGCTCTGACATCTCAAGTCCTGGCTTCTACCCAGCCTCAGCCCAGATTATCAGCAGGGGCTGCAGTTACTTCTCCGTCCGGGCAGGATTCACATCCGGCTCGTGAAAGGAGATTTCTCCGTGCCGTTCAGACCCCCAGCAGTCGGGCAGGGAATGCAGGCAGGCTGCGGCCCACGGTCTGAGAGAGGACAGCAATAGCAATACAGGTTTGTGGCAGGAGCTGCGATGGCTCCCCCCGATGAACAGTGGTTGCACCTAGGCAAGGATCGATTGTGCGTCGGTCTACTGGTCAGAACATCGTGGCCTCTGCAGGCACGGGGATAACAACACAGACATAGGCCATAGAGGAAGGCCTAGCGGCATGCCTCACCATTATTCACCCCTCTCCACACCATCATATCCCCCTTCGCCAGGGTCAAAAGCATGCCCCCAATATGCCAGGGACACGCATGGGTCAGATGTTGATGGATGGTGGCATTAATCCCAGTTCAGAGTGGAAACATTTTGCAAATTTCCCTGCCTGGGACCACCATGCCTTGCATGGTCAACTTAGGCAGGAAAACTTTCTGTCAGAGTGCCCATGCAGGCTTTTTATCAGCTTGGATGCATTGATCCTGTGGTGGATGTGGTGCTGCCAAGGAGATGCAATTGTTAGAGCCAGGGGAGGCTCTGCCAACGCACGTTTTGTGGTTACCCCACCTTTTCATAAAGCAGGGAAAGTACGAGTTGGTGATGAGGAAATCCTCCAAACCCTAAATCAGTCCCTATGTCTATTAAAAGTTGGCCAGCCCTCTTGGACCTTAATGCTGGAAGGCCATCAGTGGCTTCTGCCTCATTTTGAAGACAATTTAAATCATTGCCAGTCATGGTATTATATATGGGCTAGAGTACCCCTTGTGAATGTTAAAAGGATGCAACAAATAACCAAAATGTTCTGTGACCACATAGAGGCACAAGGTTGCAGGCGAAGTGCATTTAACGGTCACAGAACCCCTCTGAGACTTTCAATATCAATCATAATGTACAGAAAGGCTGCACTTTATCCCATAAATGGGGATTTTCCTAGCTTCCGTAAAGAGGAAATCTGACCCTTTAAGGACAATGAGTATAATATGCAAACATCTCTTTAAAGCTACCCCAGAGGGCACCAAAGAGAGGATCACATGAAGCATCTGATGTCCTCATGCCTATAAAGAAAGTCTCTTTAAGGAGCCCACATCCTCTTTTATAGCTCCTCATGACAACAGACAAGTCCTTCTTTGTGCATTCGCCAATCCCTAGTTCTTATGCATATTATAACTTTCCCATAGTTTATTTCAAATGATTTCTTGTCTTAAGACTTGACTTTATTTGTTCATCCTCTGTGAGGCTTTCCATCTAATTCTCTCTCTATCCTTTGTTGAATGTCCTTCAGTTAAGTCTTGACTTAATTTCTCACTTTTTCACTGAGTGTCCTACTCAGCATCGTGTAATCTCAGCCCTCCATCTTCCTTCCCTCAGAACCTTTCAAATACAAGTGTGAGACATGAGGCCAAGGGTTGAGGGCCTTTATTGGTCACATAACTCACTTGCAATAGCTTTTATCAATCTACAGAAAGAGGGTACTTTATCCCATATAATGCATGGACCTGTTTACCCCTCCTTCTCAAAACGCATTACATAGCTGACAAGTGGCCCCATGTTATGTTAGACATCTTCTGCTGATCTTGCCTTTTTAGCTGGCAGTACTTTGCATATTGTTATTTACAATATTGAAACAAACCTACATGCCTCAGAATGCAACCTGTTACAAGCCTCTCGGAAGCTGTGCTTCAGCAGCCTCCAGAAACCCTTGACCATTCAAGTAACAAAAATCATTTTTTTTACGGGTGAAGGGTATAGAAGGCCAATAGTTTGCTTTGATGCCTTTCACCTGTGAAAGAAATTATTTTGTTTCCTGGATGAAGTTAAGCTGCTCATGTCTGCAAGCTCCCTAGGACACAACCAGCATTCCTTTCCAAAGATAAGGGAAGTTGTACCAAAGGCCCCCAAACACTTGTCTCTGTGAAGAGACAGTTTATTTTACAAACTGCTAGAGACAGTGCTTCGGCTCATCCCCACCAACTTCTTTGATCCTGTAGGAGGATCTCCGTGCCCCTGAGCACTGTGACATTACAATTCATTTGTAATAACTTATTACATGCAACTGGGTGCGAATTCTGAAATCAGAACTAAAATACAAAAATATTACAGTAGGGAAACAACTTCCCACACATTATAAAATAATAGTTTCTGCGAGGGCATTTTGATATTTAATATCAGTGGCGGCTCCTCCATTGGGGTGTGGTGGCGTCGCCTCACTGCTTTCTCGCAGTGCGAGAAGCAGAAACATAAAATGGTAAAACTACCATTTCAGAAGTGCCTGGTTGGAGGCGGGCGGGTGGGCGGTTTTGCTCGAGGGCCGGGGGGGAGTGGCTTGCCCACTGTTGTGGGCCCTAACTGTTTGGTCGGCCCTCTGGGGCCGACCAAACCAGTCATGCGCACTCTACATTTTCTCTATGTAGGCTGCATGCATTGCAGCGTTGTGATTGGCTTAGGGGAGGGGAGGGGAGGGAGGCTGCCTAGGTAAAACGCGGCCAGGAGCAGCAGGAGCTGAGGCGGCAGCGCGTGATCCGGAGGAAGGTAAATTTTTTTATTTGAATACCGTCCCGCTTCCTCCCCTGCCCCCCCGCGACCCCCACCGCCCGTCTTGCCGGCTGCGAATGTGCTGTTGATTAACAAATTGTATCAGACTGGGCGATATGTGGATAGGTAATTTGAATCTACGGAGGTAGCACAGGGTGTTTCACAGTGAGAAGTTGCATAGCACAGTTGCTACCCGTATACACTGAACAGGACATTTCTCAACAAAAGTAAGCAAGGTGCCGGTTGGCGTGTTGATTTTAAATGAAAATGTATGGTTTTTTTCCATTTTGCTGTTGCGACAGAAGCTCGTGTTTTCTCTCAGTAGCTCACACTCGTTCAGTGAGTTGCCCTCTTTGGCATTCATTTTGTGTTTCTCTCGGCGTCTGCTTTACATTACCCAGAGTGTACATTTTCCTTTGCGGCTGTCCTGTGCTTGCACTGGTGGGAGTTGGGGAGTGCTCAGAGATCAATTGTGATGCTTCTGAGGGAGAAAGAAGAGCCTCCTCCCTGTGACAGTTTCCAGAGCATCTCCACCTTGAGGCTGCCTCAGCTATCATTTCGCTTCTTGTAACCCTTTCTAACCCGAGCTGGTCAGCAGGCCAACAGTAATGTCAGGCGTGTTTACATGTGTAAGACTGATGGCGTCCAGGTGGGTTTTACTGAGCCGTGTTTTTATAATGAAGCTAATTAATGCATTTTCTAAGTTCTGAGCTTAGGCAAAAACATGTGTGGCTGTTTCTTTCTGCTATTTTAGGTAACGCATATAACCAGGCCTCACAGATGCGGAAAGTTGGGACTGGCCACTATGTTCTTTTCCTGGGCAGGTCTGTGCCATAAGATTTGGAGATAATCATATTTTCCCAATGTTCCCTTATTTCCGAGTCACCGCATGTGTTTTTACTGCAGTATTGGGTTTGCCTTTAATAAGAGCACGCGGGTCATGGCTGGACCGACGCTGTCCTTTCTAACCCTGGGCGTAGTTCGCGTAGTGGTGCTACGCGTAGCTACGCGAAGTGCACTTCGCACTACGCATGCTACGCGTAGCTACGCGAACTGCGTAGTGCGGTAGGGAAATGCTGTTCGCACTGATTGCACAGTGCCGGATGCTTGTCCGCACTGTGCAATCATTGCAAGCGGCATCTTGCACAGTGCAAGCGGTCGATTTTCTGCCGCTCGAGTAGATTTGTACTCGAGCGGCAGCTTTCTTAACGCGGACTGGTAGTTTCTCATCGCGAGCGATCGCGAGCATACGCGACCACTCGCAATGAGAAACCTGACCTCCCCGCGTTGAGAATCTCGCCGGGAGGTTTATTTTCCACGCTCGCGATGGGCAACTTGATGTTGCTGATTGCGAACGAGGAAAAAATCTCGCCGGGATGTTGATTTTGCTCACTTGCGGTCGCCAACTTGACGTTGAGGACCGCGAGCAAGCAAAAAATGCCCGCTACGCGTTTTTGCACTGTGCTACATGCAATTCGCGTAGCACGTAGTAGCGCAAACTCCACGAGCGTAGCGTAGTTTTCCGTCCAGGCATAGTCCTTTCTGAGGCCAGGGTGCAATGGCTTAGAAGAGTTGTGAGTATGTATTCGTTATTGTGTATATGAGTGCATATCAGCCTTGAAGCAAATCGCACCGGTAAACGGGAGTCGATGAAGAGTTGCAAATTTTTAAGGTTTTAGTCCTGCTGCAGTGAGAGTGGTTATGGTGTGCTACCTACTCCCTGTGCTTTATCGGAGGTAGTGTGAAAGATTATGTGAAGCGGAGTTTAAAGCCTGCTTGGCAGCATGCAATATTGCTATCAGCCGACGGTCACCCTTGTCGGTGGGAGGCATGAGACATGCATCTGGGGCTACCCCCAGCAGAAACAAACAATTTAGCCATAATGTTTACTCTTTTGTGTCAGAGGGAAGCACCGGGATCCTCTCCTGTCAATTAGTAATGGGGGCACATTAGACTTGTGAAAGAATAGCACTCAGTGGCACAGATGGACAGAGCACGTGGTAGGCCGGCGTCTGATATGCATCCGATTAGACTGACAGTTTTGCCAGTCATTGTCTTTGTTAGAACATATTCAAAATTGCTTTATTAACCTTCCTGCTTTCTCAAATTTGCTTGAAAATGCACCATTTGCCCACTCTTATTTCAAAATTTTCTCGGGGGGAGAACCCCCTGGAAACCCCAGTAGGTGGTTCGGGCTCGCTACACTCGCTCGCCGCAGTGCAGTACGACAATTGTTTTACGCCACACCACTTTCAAATGTCACCAACCACCACTGTTTAATGTTACAGACAAATTATATATAATTGTACAAATTCTTTGGATGCAATGGGTGCCTGGAAGACAAACAATTGTTATAAATGTTTATGGTAACTACCATCCTATCGGGAATTTCGTTGTGAGCGCTGCATCGCCAAACGCGATGCAGTGCGCGCAACGAAATTCGTTTTATTGATTTCAATGTTTACTTACCTGTATTCGGCCTTAATCCGTAGTTTACTACCCCCCTCCCTGCCCCTCCCCCGCCCCACGTCACCGCCCGACCGGCACTCCTACCACCGGCCGCGCCTGAAGATGTGTGTGATCATGTGTTTTTGTATAGAGTAGTAATGGGTTACGTGGTGCTTTATTCATTTCCTGAGTTACTTATATCTATATTATATTTATAGGTTACATGCATGGACTTTCTCCATCATGATTTATATTGCATGTACTTTCTCCATTCTTCGCGTGTATCAGATTGCATTTAATATGATGACATCTTTGTTGTTGATGTTTAACATATTCATGGAGTAGGATCAATGCTATTTTGCTTTTGTCACTTTTCCGTTTTGTTTGCATGACCATTTATCAACTTTACATTGTATAGGTTACATGCATATTTTCATATTTATTGAGTTAGGTTTTCAAGCATAGTTTTTATTATTGTTTCATCTAATGTGTTGTATGCCTGTGCATCTTACATTTTCATGCAGGAGTCTCTTCTCTTGCTATGTATTGGTGGGATACATGGGGGTTGTAACAATGTTTTCTTTTTCCTGTAAAGAAGGGAGATGTGTTGTATCTGCTGGTTAGCCGGTGTGACTGTGGTGGGGAATGTTGGTGTGTGGTGAGGCTGTGGAATGTTGGATGAGAAGAGTCAGTTGGAGAATGGGCTGAGCAGTAGTATTTAGGCTGCTCCTGGTGGGGTTCTTTATTACATCTTGGATCTTAACATCTTAATAAAGCAACTTACCTTTTCTACACTTGGACTACCGGATACCTTCCTTTGATTACAATATTTTAAACTGTCATGTGTTGGTACCTCCTTCATCTTTCCTGCTATTTATCTTCTGGGGAACACCCAGCATGGGGAAAACTAAAGACACTACCATATGAACTCCTATCGCTCACCTGGCAACTAAGGGTTCATGGGGTGTGAGGTATGCCCTCCAATCCTTAAGTGCCAAGACAATTGTAAAGTAATACAAACTTGCGTTCATATCCAAGTTTTTTTTCCATCAATGGATATTAAGTATCGTTCAAAACTTCTGTGCCACTTCCTCCAGCTCAGGCTGGCATTGCCTGGTACGGACAAAACATTTTGACAGTGTGCAAATGACCTGCATAATGCATGAGTTTAGTAAAAATAAAATTCCAGCACAAAATAACTATAGTCACTGTAGTAGACATTGCAAAATAAATTGGAGGAAACACATTACGAAGTAAAATAACAAAACAGCTGAGGAAGGGTGGCATGGATGTCATTTAGGGGTCGCCAGGAGTCGCAGCTGTGACCCCTGATATGTCTTTTGTGACCCCTAGCACTGTCCTTGCGACCCCTAGAATCAGAGGGCCAAGAGACCAAACTGAGAATGCATTTCTGGTACATTATTTTTGAAACTGTGGCCTCACTGTCAGTAGTGGCTGGTGTGTGGGTGGAGTCGCGAGGTGGGGGTGAAGACACGGAGGTGGGGGTGAAACGAACAAAGAAAAAACCATTTTAAAAAATAGGGAAAAAAGAATTTACCTGCTGCCCACCGCTCCTCTGCTCTGTATCCTCGCTGCATTGCTGCAGCACAGGCTCCCAGTGTCCCCTGAGGCAAACCCTGACGCTGCTCTCATGCTTGAAAGCAGTGTCAGGATTGGCCTGAGCACAGTGAATTTGCAATCCCAGTGAGACTGGGAGCCTGTGCTTGCTCTCTCCAACCTGGCAACGCATCTGGGTTGGAGACAGCTCAGTGCTCATGTCGGTTTGGCTGCCCTGAGACAGGCAGCCAAACCGACATGCGCACTGATAGCAGTGCCCACCACTCCATCTCGTCACTGCCCTCGCGATGGCCCCGCCCCCAAGACTCACCCGGTCCTGAGAACCTGATAATAAAAACGATAATAAACCAGTTTTATTATTGTTTTATTTTTTAAGTTTTGAGGCTTGCATGGGGGGGGGGCAATGCACCTCTGCCATAGCGGAGGAGCCACCACTGCTCGCTGTGCAATTCTCTCACATGCACTCCAATGATACATTATAATTGTTTAATATAGGGTAGAGTAGTAGAGTAGAGTATAGTAGAGTAGAGGATTTGGGAAATGTGCCCATATCATTTCATGGCTGCACCACTGTCCTATCTTAGCCACCCCGGTTGTTTTTTACTTGCTTTAGTATTAATTTGCTATTTTGATAATTGTTAGTATGCTGTACATAGCACTTTAAGCCATTGTAAGACATTTGGTAGAATGCCATGCACACATAATTCCAAATGACATAATGTTAGTGTTATGACCTGTTCTTCAGAATGTTGACATTCAAGAGAAAGCTGTTGGGTGGACTGGAGCTGTGTAAGCAGGCTGAGGTGTAAAGGTTCTCCCTGATAAATCTCTCTTGGATTTATCTACCTTTCTTGGACTGATCTTTACATTGGCAACAAGTTAAAAAGAACCCTTAAACTACACCTCAATGCTACCAGCATCGAAGCAACTTTCGACATCTCCATTTGTTCTTTTGGTATCGTATGACTTTATATTTATATAAAACTTTTCACGAGATGTGTCTGAGCGGAGCGAAGATATAAAAACCCCAATTCCTATTATGTGCAAAGTGTCCGAAAACAGTTATTCTATAACTGAACAGAGGAAAGGGTTATTTGAATATTGGTGCAACTGTTACTGTTACCACTTCTCGAGACTTTCCCGCACTTATTTTTAATCGTGGTACCATCATCATTCAAAGCGCGATCCAAGACTCTTATTTTTATCAATTGTCCAGAGTCTCATCTAACTCAAGCTGTGGTTTGCGTGCTTCTTAACGTTTAAAAAATGCCAGAGAGGTGACATTATCTTAATTAGACTTAACTGTCTTTCCTGGAATTGTTTATCTTCGAGAGGCTTCTCATTCCATTCTCAACGCGCACTCCGTCTTAATACGCTGGTGACACTGTTAAACCTCTCTGCAAGACGTCTTGCGTTTTACGTCACACGTTCAACAAACAAACACTGGGCTGCTAACTTACTTCCTGTCTTCCCCGGTGTCAACATTCAAAGAATCCTCTTCTTCCTGTGGAACGCTAGACTGCTCACATTGTTATTCAATACAAAGCAACGTTCTTACTAGCGTGGGAAGCTTCTTGTTGGAATTTCTTTGTCTTATTATTCCATTAGACAAAGCAACATTCTTACCTTCGTGGGAAATATTTTATTGGAACATTCATCTATTAGAAAGCTCCAACAAACAGCTCTAACCAGCATAGGAAACTTTTCTCATCCTGCACCTAGTCAGTGACAAGCACACTTATTTTTATCTTGCTTGTCATTTCTTGCGGTGACTGGCACTTCTAAAATACATGTTTAATTTGCACTAATCTTTTATTTTACAGGTATTTTAACCAAGTCAGTGACAGGCACACTCAATTTCTCACTTTGCCTGTCATTTTGTACAGTTACTGGTACACTAAGAATTGTCTTTTTGTTCTGCACTAATCTTTTACTTTTACAGGTCTTCAACTTTCATCTAATTATAAAATTGCACTACAGTTTATTTACTATTTTCCACTATGCAAAACGTTCCTCCTCCACCATTTTTCTTGTCTTCTCCTCGTGATCCACCCATTCCTTGGAAAAATGGAAAAATGTGTTTTCACATTATTCACGTGTATGTGATGTCTCTCTCAGTGCCACTTCTTTTACACTGTTTAGGTTCAGAAGGACAAGAAATATTTCAACATCTTCCTGAATTATCTTCACAAGATGCAGACAATTTAAATGATTATGAAATCTGTCTGAAAAAACTTGATCTGCATTTTTTACCTAGAGTTTCCACTGTACTAGAAAGACATCACTTTGGCAAACGTATGCAAAGGTTAGGAGAGAGTGCTGAGGAATATGTTACTGAATTGAGGAAATTAGCCTCTACATGTAATTTTGGAGCTAATTATGAGGAGAGGTTAAGAGACCAATTTATGTTGGGTTGTACTTTAGACAAAGTTAAAGAGGCGTGTTGGGTGAAAGACAATCCATCTCTTTCTGATGTTATCTCTATAGCTAAATCGTGTGAACATACTAAGGCATGTGTAGAACAATTAACGAGAAAAGATGATGAAGTACGTAAAGAAAATAATATACAAATAGTTAACAAATTTAAAGACAAACAAGACAATACAATGTTCTCTCAACAGAACAAAGGTGATAATAGTTACTCACAACAAAACAAAGGGTCTACTAGTTACAAAAATGAACACAATGGGGCTGCCAGTTACAAAAATGAATCTTTCTCTAGAAAATTTCAGGGAACTTGTTATAGGTGTGGCGAGTATGGACATGCTGCTAATTGCAAAGGTTGTATTGGTTGGAAAGCAACGTGCAAAAAATGTTAAAAAAAAGGGTCATGTCTCAAAATGTTGTTGTAGTGATTTTATGAAGAAGAAAGTTCAAGAAATCTCTTCTGATGAAGATTGCGAGGTAGAAGAAATCATAATGAGGATTAGTGAAGGTGAAAAAAGTGGTTCTTTTGATGTGGTACTCATTCATAATATTCCTGTACACGTTGTTTGACTCTGGAGCTAAAATCACTTTAATTCCCAGAGAAGTTTATGATAAACACTTGATTGACAAAGTAGTGTTACATAAACCAGACATTAAAGCAAAAGGTTATGGTGGAGAACCCATTAAGTTGTCAGGATTTTTTAATGGTAATATTTCTTACAAATCCAGTACAGCCACAGGAAAGATTTATGTTTCTGAAAGAGGTGATTCCTTGGTGAGTTGGACTCTTCAAAAGGATCTCAGGGTGATCCTTGATCCCAATGAAACTCCACCTATAAAGTTGAAACAAGATGAATCTAGTTACGCACAAACAAGCCAAAAGTCAAATCTTAAGTGTGAACTAAATAAATTATTACAGGCTGACGCTTCCTCGTTTGAAAGTGAATTCCCTGAAGTGTTCAATGAACAATTAGGTTGCTTGAAAGGTTATTCCCATAGAATAGTGCTAAAAAAAAAATTCTGTGCCTGTTGTTAGTAAAGTTAGAAGTGTCCCTATTAAAGTTAAAGAGAAAATGAAGATAGAACTTGACAAACTCTTAAAAGGTGGTATCATCGCTGAAATTGAGGCCACAGAGTGGTTGGCTCCAGTAGTTATGGCACTCAAGGCCAATGGAGAGTCTAGACTTTGCATAGATCTAAGGGAGCTCAATAAATGTGTTGTTTTAGACCACTAAACCTTACCGAACATCTCTGAGATGTTGTCACTGTTAGAAGGGGCCAATTTTTTCTCCTCCATAGATCTAACATCAGCTTACCATCAAGTGAAACTACATGCTACTTCTCAAGACTTAACGGCTTTCATAACACCGTTTGGAACTTTTAAGTTTCTGAGGATGCCGTTTGGCCTGATTTCGGCTGCAGCAGTTTTTCAAAGAATGATGGAACATATTTTCAAAAACTATGATGGGATAAAGATCTATCAAGATGATATACTTATTTTTGGCAGCACTGAACAAGAACATGACAACAGACTCAAGTTGGTATTAAACAAACTGAAAGAAAATGGTCTGACGCTTAAAGCTAAAAAATGCAAATTCTATATCTCCAACATTGATTACTTAGGTCATAAGATTACGGGCTCGGGCATTGAACCTAAAAAGGAACTGGTAGACACCATCAACAACATGTCCAGCCCTAGTAGCAAAGATGAAGTTTTAAAGTTTCTAGGAATGTCTGAATATTATGCTAAGTTCATTCCCAACTTTGCTGACAAAATGCACAACATGAGACTCTTACTTAAAAAAGGTGTTAGTTTTGAATGGAATACAGAGTGTGAGAATGAGTTTAAACTCATTAAGCAACTTTTGTCTAAAGCCACCTCTTTGAAGAGTTTTGAACCTAGTCAAGAAATTGTTGTCATGACTGATGCCAGTGCTACAGGTTTGGGTGCAGTCATGATGCAAGAGCATAATGGTGTGGAACGAACTATTTTATTTTTATCTAGGAGTCTGAGAGGAGCAGAAACAAATTATTCTGTTGTAGAAAAAGAGGCGGTAGGTATATTCTGGGCAGTGAGAAAATTTCGGAAGTTCTTGTGGGGAAACAATTTCACAATTAAGACTGACCATAAACCGCTGAGAGAAATTTTTGGGAAGAAAGGCTTAGATAATATATCTTCCAGGATACGCAAGTGGGTTGTCACACTTAAAGAATTTGACTGTGGCGTAGAATATGTTCCAGGGGCTAAAAACAACATAGCTGACTGTTGCTCACGTTTAATTAACAAAGATAACACAGAAGAAGAAGTATGAGGAAAATCTTAGTGAATTTGATGAGTATGCAGTTTGCTATGTCAATGACAGCATAATAAAGGAAGATGTATGGATCAGTGAGCTAGAGAAAGACGAAACAATACAAGCTGTCCTGAGCGGAATCAAAAGCAATTGGAGCAAACATTCCAAAGTGGATGATACTCTTAGTGGGTTTTTGCGTGTAAAAGATGAATTGCCTTGTCAGAATGGACTTTTGTTGAGGGGCACCAGGTTGATTCCTCCAGCTAGTTTAAGGATGCAATTGATCGAATTTGCCCATGAGAGCCACCCAGGTATTTCTAAGACAAAGGAGATACTAAGGCAAATATACTGGTGGCCTGGGATGGACATTTGTGTTGAGAGATGCGTGAGGGAATGTGTTGATGGTAACCTGTGTGACAAGATTCTGAAACCTAGAGTTCAACCCATGACTTTAAGGGAGCTGCCCAAACTTCCTTGGGAGGAAGTTGCGATAGACATCTTGGGTCCCATCAAGCATATGATGGAGCAGGGTAAATATAAAAATTTTAACCTCCTAATATTTTCGTACAATATTAATAAACATGTTCGTTCAAGTAAATAACCAACAATGTATGTAAAGGGTTAATGGTAACACGCAATTCAGTGTGCAAAGTAATGGACTAATAATTGTTTGCGTTTATAACATAACATAATATTTTGCGTACTAAAATAATAATAAAAGGCATGATTTGTGCTTTTGAATAAAACGTGTGGTTGCAAAATAAAGCGATGGTAAGTAAGGGACAGCTTTATATGTTGCTTCTGCTAGGTAATACCTAATTGGGGTACGTAGAAAGACGGGAGGGAAACGAAAGGGTTTATATTTCTTTGTTTTTAATAACATTTTGTTTTCTTTAAAAATAGTGCGCTTAGGCCTGCCGAGCAGCAATATAAAATGGCCGCGAGATACTAGAATGCGCATGAGCGGATGCGACCATGTGATAGAGGAGAGAGGCTGTGGAAAAGGAATGATCACGTGCTGATGCCGAGAGGCTAAGATGAAAGTATGGTCAAGGCTGCTGTGACCCTTCTAAGCAGATGTGTGCCAAGACGATCAGCAAGAAGCGTGAGAAGCCTGGTTGAATCAATAGAAGGAACTGTGTTATACAAATTGTAGCAGAAAAAGATACAATTTGGACTGATCGAAACGGATGAGCAAGTGCATGAACTGTGGGAAACGATGCTTGCATGGACATTCCACACGGAACTGGTTAAGACCAGGAAGTTTGATTAAAATGTATAGGGATCTGAGTTTTTGACCAATGAGAATGAATCGCGCCATGTAAGAAGAAACATTTTATGCTGTAAGCTAGAATTAGGGTATAAGAAGACCTACTCTTGGTGGGAGGAGTTAGAATGCTGCGGGATGCTGCGGGAGATGCTGAAGAAGTTAGATGCTGTAGATGGGAGAGTTTGCGGTTGCTGATGCTGACGAGCTGATGCTGCTGCTGTTATTTTCCTTTTCCAGTTGAGTATAAAATGCTGCTTAGGAGAACTCTTATTTGATAGATTTTATTAGAATTATTAGTATTTCCCAGAGAGATTGATAGGTTGATCTATAGAGTTCTTAATATGATAACCTCATTTTCCGTCTAATAAAAGTTGCCATGCAATTTCAATTATTCTTATATTGATGATAAATGAAATGATCTGAATAATAAGATTAATCTCAAATTTCCTGCATTCAAAACTTTATATAAACTTTATTATTCTTTAAACAAATGACTCAGTGATTTTTCTTTAGTATAATGATTAATAATGAAATGGTAAAGAGTTCATTGTGATTGAGCTGGTCTTAATCACCATCAACTGATTCCTACTAGTTGGTCCATTGACCAATGAGCGGAATACCTTACAAGAAAATGAGAATTATTGTGTCATTATAAAAGAGGTATCCCGTCTCCTTCCAGCGAATCATTTTTCTCCTAGGTTTTCATGACGGAGGAAATCCAGGGAACAAATGAGTAAGTGAATGTATATGCGGTGTTATGGGCCCCACCGTCATATGGATATAGTGTGTGTGTTAGAGAAATAATTGCACCTGGATGACCAAAAGCATAATAGGAGAAATTATTTTATTGTAAGCGCTGGATCAGATTTCTTGGTAGCAGAGTTATGGTTACTATAGATTAGTTTGGTGATTATTGATTTATGATTATAGATTATTGATAAGTTTATGTTTAACACTTTTTGTTGAGTCGCGTTATGTTATATGTAAGTTTACACGCTTCCGGGAAGCAGGAAGTGGAACACGTGTGGCAAGAGAAGTCGCATGGAATTTTACACTGTCTGAGTTCATTTTGGTAATAACACAGGTTGTGTTATAATAGGGACATTTTGCGTATAAAAGGTGTGTAAGTGAAATAGTGACCGGTTTTCTTGTGAAACTCTGGCCTTAATTCTCAGGAGCAGTATAGTCTCCACATGTGTTTTATCCCCAGAGAAACGGGTTTACCGCTTGCTTGAAAGAAGGTAAAGGGAAGTGCTACTTTATCGACGAAACTGAAAGTTCTGTGGTAGGGTAGAGGTAAGCGCTGCCTACTGGAAAATACAGAATTCTTGTGTGAATGGTCAAAGCTATCTTTTCGGTTTAGTGAATCAGACAATGGAAATGTGGATAAAATGTTGTAACTAACAAGAATTGTTGAAAAAGAAATTGCCGATAAATTTTGTAAAGGAGGGGTCAAGAGCAGAAGTGACGTAGACAAAAGCCGCGCTGGGATTGGACAGTGCGATAGTCACATGAGAACAGGAGCAAAGTGACGTAGACAAAAGCCGCGCTGGGATTGGACAGTGCGCCGTAGACAGAAATCGTTGTGATTGGAGTGTTGATGTGAGTCGCGCTAGTATTGGTTGAAATAACGCATAGGGAACAGTGTTGAATTGCGGATTGTTTAAGGAGAAAAAGGTTGTGAATCATGTCGTACTATGAGTATGGAAAAGAGAAAACGTCTTGGATGTCGAAAGTTAAGAACTTCTTTAAGAAGGACAAAAAGGTAGTGACTAGAGAGGGACAAATAATTCCTCCGCCGAAATCACCAGCTTCACATATGATGCTGAAATATGGATATCATACATGCATATGGTTAGAAAATTGGACAAAATACACCAAGAATGATGGAGCATTGGCTTTTCCTGAGAATGGTTCATTTAATGTAGCTGTATTACGGAACTTGAGAGAAAAGATGGTAATGTTAGAACCTAGACCTAGACCGACACAGTTTGAAGCTTTAGCGGAATGGGAAGATGAGATGTATGAGCGAGAGAGATCCAGAGGATTGAAGAATCATGAGTTTATACCCGGAAGGTTGTGGGGAATAAATCATGAGGACAGAGTAAAGCGTTGGAGATATGCTAACATGGCAGGAGGTTTGTTTCCAGCTTTTGCGGTTGAGGAAGAAGCAAAGAGAAAGTGTACCGAGAAAAAGAAACATGTAGTGGTAGAAAAGTACGTGTATGGTGGTAGTGAAACAGATGACGAATTGCTGGAAGATATTTTAAACAGAAACCCACCTCCATACCAACAGACTTCTGTAGTGGTGACACCTAATGCACCGCAAATGGAAACTGGGAGGAATAAAACACCCGAACGAAGAAATGAAATAAATAGGTCACAAGAAACATTTAAATTTTCACAAAATGAAGAGACAGAAAGTGACAATGCAACTGAACTAGCAAAAACGACAAAAGAATTGACTGAGAAAATAAGAGAATTGACAAAGAATATGGAAGCTCTAACTGTACCAGTAACGATAGGTCCAGTAATGCCAATTTTTGAGAATCAGAAAATAAATGAACATTCTTTGGTGATTCCCATGAATTCACATTTGCAAAGAAAAAGAGAAGGGATGGAACTGAATATTGAAGGTGCACACAATTCGGCTAGTACGTGTAGACCAAGTCCACCTACAAATTTGACGATAAATGAGAGTGAGATTAGGAGAATGCCTATGGTGACAGAGTCCGCATCAGGAACACCAGAAAGAAACAGTGATTGGATTGAGTTAAATAGTGCGCCTGTAGGTCCGACTCCAGAAGAGTTAAATGAATGGATGAAAGCGCTAAAAGCAAAAGAACCCGAAGAAAAACCATTAGATGTAATAAGGTTGAAAATAGACATGGAAGAGTTGATTTTAGGAACAATTGGAACAGAAAAACTAAAAAATTATCAGGATGACGAGATTATGGGGCATATTAGCAAGGCGATTATCACCACTTTAGCGGGACTTTTTCCCGCTAAAGCGGCGATAATATTATCGCCTTATCAACAAGCTGTCGCTAACTGCTGTTAGCGACAGCTTGTAGGCGATAGCGACCGGGTTGGGTGCCGCTTTGCATGCCAGCGATATTTATCGCTAATGGCATGCAAAGTAGGCGTTCCCCACCTAACAGCGACTGGAAACAGTCGCTGAGGTCGCTACGCCTATCAGCGGGCAGGGGCGGTGATTAGCGAACCAGCGCTAAACACGTTTAGCGCTGGTTTGCTAACACCTGGTCCCACCCTGACTTAGCCATGTAATCCAATGAGAGGTGGATTACATGGCTAAGTCCCCTCGCACTATCAGCAAGCAGAACTGGGGAACAGTGTGAATATCGCCTGTTTTCAGGCGATATTCACACTGTTCTCCATGGTTTCTATCGCTTTGGAGATTAGCATTGCTGATTGCACGCTAACTCCGCGATAGAAACCGGCGATGCCTGGCGATAATTATCCAAGCGCTAATTGCGCTTTGCGATAATTATCGCCAGGCATTGCTAATATGCCCCTATGTTTTTGTGCAAGAGTCTTACTTGGAGAGCTAGAAATTTACATGACAAATTGGAAGAGATTGCAGGTGAACTAGGAGTGGAATTTGTGAAAGTAAGGACGTTGCAGAAACCGTACAGAGTAGATTTTTGTGAGAAAGACATAGAAAATTTGAACACATCAGGAAGACTGACCCAGATAAAAGAGCTGATTGTTTTATTAAGAAAATGGGGTGATGTGGATAGATGGAGAAATAGATGGACAAAGAGGAATGAGAAAACAACAGATAAAGCATCTTTGGCTTTTGCGGTGACAGATAAGGAACCAGTTACTAGGGAGTACCCGATGAGAGAAACACCAGGTGGTAGTTATGTGCATGTTCCGTGGACCAGACAGGATATACTGTCATTTACAAATGACTTCCCAAAATTGAGAGAGAAACCAGTAGAATGGTACAGACAAGTGGAGAGATTTGTTAAGGTGTCAAAAGTGCTGTGGATAGATCTAGATGGATTGTTTGACATAGTAGTGCCTGCTGATTTATGGACAGAATGTAAGATTACAATTGATTGGCCAACTGTAGACTATCCAAGGGATGCCAAAACAGGAGCGCCAGGTCCAGAAGTGATGAGGAAGTATGATTAAGTAGTTACCTTTTTGAAGAATAAAATTCCACCAAAAGAAACAGATTGGGTGAAAATAGACAGAACAACACAGGAAAGCAAAGAATCAGTGCTCGCGTACTATGAGAGATTGTTGTTGGTTTTCAAACAGTATAGGGTTATGAGACGCTAAGTGAGAAGGACATGAGTCACTTTGTATATAGGTTTGTGTATGGATTAACACCAGAGATAAGTGAAAGGATTAAGCAGCACCTGATAGGATGGCAGAATAGCACAGTAGATGAGGTTTTAAGATATGCTAAGTATTGCAGTGATGAAATTGAGAGTAAACAGCGTAAATTAAAAGAGAAAGCCATGTGGGCACAGGTGAAAGTTGCAGAGAAGCAAGAAGCTCAATTGAATAATACTAGCAGTGAAACAGGACAGTTTAAATCCCGACCTAATATAGTTAAAGGAAAAGGACAAATGAGCATAGATGAGGTGAAGAAAAAGTGGCCATGCCACAACTGCGGAAAGCTAGGGCATTGGAGAAACGAGTGTAAATTTCCTCCAAAACCTAATGTGGAAAATCAATCATTAAATTCACAGGTGCAGAGTGAGGTAGTTACTCAACAAGGTCAGGTGCCACAACCACCACTTCCCAAGAGTGATAACCAACAGAAATACAGTGCAGAAACAGGATTCTACGGAGGAGAACAGGTAAAACAGTTGTCACGTGCAGCTGAAATTTCACAATATTGGTTACGACAGAATGAAGATGAGTCGTATGAAAGTTCATGACGGTGTCTAAAAGAGAGGGAAGAGTGCGTGCTTGGCGCAACTCTAGAGGTAGATCAGTCAGGTCCATTTGTGGATGGAGAAGTGAATGGTGCAAATGTAACATTCCTTGTTGACACTGGAGCTACCCGTTCTACTGTTAGGTCAGTGGAAATTCCAAATCTTCCTCTCTCAGGTGAACATATACAAGTGGTTGGAGTTTCCAATCAGCAAATTGAAACGCCTCTTACTAGATTAGTAAAGGTAAGAATTGGTCCATTTAGTGAAATGCACCGATTTGTGGTGTGTGATTGTAGTCCCGTGAACCTTTTAGGACGCGATTTGTTGTGCAAAATGAATTGCACAATTTATTGTACTCCAGACGGAATTGCATTTCAGACTCCAGATGAGGATGTGCTGTATAAAATGACAATGGTAAATTTAGAACCAGAAGTAAATGGTTTGTTTCCTGTATTTGATGCAGAGAAAATCCCAAATGAGTTGAAAAAGACAGTGAAAGAAGTGTGGGACTTGACAGGAGAAGATGTAGGGTTAATGAAAGGAGTAGATCCCGTTAAAATTACGGTAAAAGAAGGAACGAGTTACCCAAATACGCCCCAGTAAAATTGACTCCAGAAATAATTGAAGGAATAACGCCAGTAATAAATAAAATGATTGAACAAGGGATTCTAAAAGAAATCATGAGCAGTCCATGTAATTCGCCAATAATGGGACTGAAAAAGCCAAATGGAACATATAGAATCGTACAGGATTTAAGAAAGGTAAACAAAATTGTTGTGCCTTGTTGCCCAATAGTACCGAACCCTGCTGTGATTCTATACCAGATTCCATGCGAAGCAGAATGGTACACTGTAATTGATTTATGTCATGCATTTTTCTCTATTCCATTGCATCCAGATAGCCAGCCAATATTTGCGTTTAGGTTTGGAGAGCGTATTTTGGCATGGTGCCGAATTCCTCAAGGGTACACAGAAAGTCCCTCAATCTTTAATCAGATCCTAAAGAAATCTTTGGAAGATTTAAGAATGCCAGAAAAGTCAGTAATGGTTCAGTATATTGATGACCTATTGGTGGCATCAAAAACGAAGGAAGCATGTGTCAATGATACAATTGCTTTGCTGAATCATTTAGCAAAAAGAGGACATAAAGTGTCCCCTTCAAAATTGCAGTTTTGTCAACATGAAGTCCATTATTTAGGGCATAAAATTGAGAAAGGAGTACGAAAGGTAACGACAGAGAGAATAAAAATGATTCAAGGAATGAGAGCTCCAATGACACAAAGAGAGGTAAGAATGTTTTTGGGAATGGTTGGATATTGTCGACAATGGATAAGCGGTTTTTCACTAATTGCTAAACCATTGCAGAAACTGACAAAGAAGGATGTTAAAGATCCTTTTGAAATGAATGATGAAGAAATGAAAGCATTCAGAGAGCTGAAAAAGAAATTGTGTGAGGCTCCAGCATTGGGAATGCCTGACTATGAGAAAGATTTTGAACTGTATTGCAGTGAAAGAGATGGATGTGCATTTTCAGTTTTGGTGCAGAGACATGGAACTATGAAAAGACCAATTGCATATTTTTCAGCTGTTTTAGACCCCGTAGCGAAAGCGTTGCCTGGATGTTTGAAAGCAGTTGCTGCTACTTGTGTGAGTCTGGAACAGAGTGAAGGCATAGTGATGGGGTATCCATTGAGAGTGTATGTTCCCCATTCTGTGGAAATTCTTTTGACAAGAACGAAAACCCAATACATTACACATAGTCGGCTGACTAGGTATGAAAAGGTAATTTTGAGTGCAGATAATGTGACCATCGACAGATGTATGAATGTGAATCCTTCAACATCATTGCCAGATGAAGAGAATGTGATTGAAATGGATGAGGTAGATCACGATTGTCTGAATGTGCTCGAATACTGTACAAAACCAAGAGCTGATATACGAGATGAGCCTTTGAAAGAATCAGATTATATTCTGTTTGTGGATGGCTCATGTTTGAGAACAAGTGATGGAGTACTAAGCGCAGCATATGCAGTTTGCACAGTAGCAACTGTGTTGGAAGGATCTTGTCTGAAAGGTGTACGGTCTGCCCAAGTTGCAGAATTAGTAGCTCTGATTCAAGCATGTAAGTTGGGAAGAAATGTACGGGTTACGATTATGACTGACAGCCAATACGGCTTTGGGGTCGTGCATGATTTTGGTCAGATTTGGTCACAAAGGGGTTTCTTGACGTCTGCAGAAACACACATCAGAAATGGAGATTTTGTGAAAAAGTTGCTTGAGGCGATACAGCTGCCTAAACAGATCGCTGCCGTGAAGTGCAATGCACATAAAAATGGGGAAGACTACATTACTGCTGGCAACAAATATGCTGACGAAATGGCACAGTACTGTGCAAAGAATGTGGTTTCTTTGAATAAATGTCGTGAAAGAGAGCATATTTCTTGTCCTTTGCTTTTTACTAACTCAATTGAAACATGGGATGAGGTGAGACAGTTACAAGAAGCTGCAGAAGATGAAGAGAAAGATACTTGGCTAAAAGCAGGATGTAGGAAACATGAAGAAACTGATGTATGGGTTTACAGGGATGAGAGACCAGTTATGCCTGATAGCATGATTTCTGACATGGCACGGATGTACCATGGACAAGCCCATATTGGGAGAGATTCAATGATCAGACTTTTTAGACAAACATGGTACAATCCAAAATTCAGAGCCATAGCTGAGAGTCTTTGTCAGAGATGTCTTATTTGTCAACAGTTAAATCCCGGAAGGAAGACAGTAGTGAGTCTAGGAAGAATAGGATGAGAAGGGGTCCTTTCACCAGAATGCAGATGGATTTCATTGAAATGCCACCTTGCAGCAGATTGAGGTATGTTCTAGTGGTCGTCTGTTTGTTTTCTCGTTGGGTGGAGGCATATCCAACAAGAAGGAATGACAGTATAACAGTAGCAAAACTTTTGCTGCGGGAATTCATTCCAAGGTATGGTTTTCCAGTCACGATTGAAACAGATAGAGGAACACATTTCCAGAACGAATTAGTTAAACTGATTTGTGAAGCACTTAGTATTAAACAGAAACTGCATTGTGCATACAGACCAGAGGATTCTGGAATAGTAGAACAAGTAAATGGAACGATCAAGAACAGGTTAGGAAAAATGTGTCAAGCTACAGGACTGAAATGGCCAGATGCTTTGCCATTGGTTCTGATGACAATCAGAAGTATTCCGGAAAGGAAGACTGGACTCAGTCCACATGAGATAATCATGGGACGAGCAATGAGACAAGCACAAGTACCTGTCAACAAGCTACTGACTATAACTGATGATCTAGTACTGGATTATTGCAAAGGATTGGCTGATGTGGTGCGTTCTGTGTTTCATCAGGTTGGACCGGATGCGACCACTCTTGAAAGAAAACCAGCTCACGACTTGAATTCAGGAGATTGGGTTCGAATAAAAGTCCACCGGAGAAGAAACTGTTTGGTTCCTCGCTGGGATGAACCACGACAAGTGATCCTAGTGACGACCACCGCAGTCAAGTGTGCAGGAGTGAAACACTGGGTACATGCCAGCCACACCATCAGAGTCCCAGAACCTAAAGATCGACATGTGAGTCGGCATTTGGAAATATCAGATAACAGTTCAGCATCAGAAAGAGAAGAGGAGACAAACAGGGTGCCGGAACCTGAAGATCGACCTGTAAGTCGACATCTGGAAGACCCAACTACAAGTGAAACGATAGAAGAAGAAGAGGAAATAGAAGAAATAGCTGAAGTTCCAGAATTTGAAGATCGACCTGTAAGTCGACATCTGGAAATATCTGATACCAGTTCAGAATCTGATACAGAACATACAGAAGGAGAAGAAATTACAAAAGAAAGTGGAATTTTGAAAGCATAAGAGAAGAAACTGAGCCAGAAGATAGTGACAGTGAACAACCAAGTACAAGTTGTGGTAAAATTCCTTCGAAGATAATATTAATAGATGAAGAAGGGAAAGTTTCAAACCAAAAGTTAGAAAAATCGGAAAAACCCCGAGGAGCAGTAGGGACAGATAGTCAAACACAAGAACAGGGAAATTTAGAAGCAGATAGAGAAACTGAAACAAAATCGGAAGAACCTCGAGGAGGGACAGAAATAGGTGAACGAAGGAAAATAAGAAAAGAACCACAAGTAGATGAAAGCGAAATCATAAGCTTCAAAATAAGAGGAAATAACGAAAAGATTGAAACAGACTCAGAAGAAAGTGGAGAAGAAAGAAATGAAAAAATAGAGACAAGAAAAAGAAATTGGAAAACAGAAAGAGAGGAAAAAGGAAGTGAAGCAAAAAGGCCAAGAAAAGGAGACAATTGGCACAACGAAGTAAGAAAATTAAGATACAGAATAATAAAATTGGATGGGAAAAGTGCTGAACAAGTGAATGAAATGACAAGTCAAAAAGAACAAGGAAAACAAGGTGGAAAACACTTGCAGAAAACGAAAAGAATAAAGAAAGTAAATCAAAAGTACAGATCGCCTGAATGGTTGTATCGTGCTTTGACTAGTCACAAAGAAGAATTGAACACTCACGAAAACCCAGAACAAAGAAACCTGATGGGAGAAAGTGAAGTGCAACAAACCTGAAGCAACGAAACTGAAGAAGTTTAGATAGTTTACCGGATTTGACAAAACACTGAACTGACGAATTTACCGGATGTGACAAAGAAAGAATTCTGAAAAAGAATTAAAAGAAAGTACCAAGCAAAGACAAAATATTGGAAGTACAGAGTGGCAAGCAAGTCATTTCTGAGGTGTAGTGACACAATTTTCTAGAAAACAAGTAAATAAGGTTAAAAGACAAAATGGAGAATACTAGAGATAGAAAGTGTAGATGTGAGTTTTTAAGTAGATGGTGCAAGATGTGCTGTTTTTGTACAGGTTTATTAATAACAATATGGGTGGTTTTAGCAATAACTATTCCAACTAGTTTAGCGGTAGTGGAAAAGTCTAATAACACTGAGAAAGAAAAAGGAGCTAACACTCAAGAGCCAGTTATTTTAAGGAGTAGTCCAGAATTACATAAGGACAAATCAATAACTGATTTTTCAAAAAATGTTTTTACTAAATTACTGTATGAATACGTAGAAACAATGGATGTAAGAGATTGCTATGTTTGTATGCAGTTGCCTGCATCTGTAGCAGAGGGTGTGACTTATCATCACCTTCCTTTGACATATGGAATAACATGTAGTGTTTTAGCAAGCTTATTTTATAAAACAGGTAGATTAGAATATTATTACACTGATATAGATAAGATTTTTGCAAAGGTTTCTGTAGTTCCCGAGCTTAACAAAATAAAAGAGGGAAAGACGTTTGGTGAATATTTCTTAGAAGATAAGATTTTAACATCAGATAATATATTTAGGTACAACCTTACCTGTGAGTTAAAGAAGGAAGAAAAGGTATTTCTAGAAATGGTTGAAGAGAGAAGGGTGAAATTTGAAAGAAAAGTGATAGAAGAGACAAAAACACCTCTTTGGGCGTTTGAGGAAGACCATCATGATAAGAAAAAGACAAATGCAGCTATGACTCTGGATTGGCCCCAACAGGGAAGGTTGTGCATTAGAAGAAATAAGACAAGATATGACAATTATTTTGTGGGTTCCAGCAATTGCTATGACAATTACAAAATTTTAGGTGGATGGGGATTCAAAGGGGAAAAGATCCAATATTTCCAGGGATTTATTACGTTTGTGGGAATAGGGCTTATTATAGGTTGCCGGACCATTGGTATGGGTCATGTTACTTAGGCCTGGTCTTTCCAAAGATTTTTCATGTAGATAGAAAAGAAAAAGGAACACACAAAATGATAAATACCTTTACCCGTAGAAAAAGGGAACGTTTTTCAGAAATAGTAGGTGATATTTTTGGTGCATTGATACCAGCAGTGGGAATATCTTTGAATGCATTTAGAATTCGGAAATTATCCACAGTGGTAGATCGTTTATCTACGGATACTGCTGGAGGGTTCTTAACGGTAAATACCGAGATGGTTGCCATGAGAGCTATGGTGATGCAAAATTGTCTTGCCCTTGACATTCTTTTGGCAAAAGAGGGCGGAGTCTGTGGAATGCTGAAAGTCCAACATTGTTGCACTTACATTCCAGATAAAAGCGAAAATATACAGAAGTATATAACAAATATTACAAATTTGCACAAAGAACTTGTTCCACTGGAGGTTGAAAGTGTGTGGGGAAAACTTGGTAAAGGTTTTTCTTCTGTAACAAATTGGTTAACAAGAATGAGTTGATTAATAATAGGGAAAGTTATAATAATAGCAACCATGATAATAATAATAATATTAGTACTGAAGCTTGCAGTAACATGTATAAAGAGAAGAAGAAAGCAGAATAAGATAGAAAAAGAAAACATGATAAACAAGGAAAGAGAGAGAGAAATAGGTGAAATAGAGTTAGAAGAAATAAAAGAGAACATGTACAAGAAAACGAAGAAACAAGTTGAAAGGGATACAGAAGTATAAACTAATAAAAGCAAATGGATAAAAGATATATGCTGTCTGAGAAAATTGTATAACTTGGGTTTTTGTGGTGATATTAAAAATCACCAAAGGGGGAGTTGATGGAGCAGGGTAAATATAAAAATTTTAACCTCCTAATATTTTCGTACAATATTAATAAACATGTTCGTTCAAGTAAATAACCAACAATGTATGTAAAGGGTTAATGGTAACACGCAATTCAGTGTGCAAAGTAATGGACTAATAATTGTTTGCGTTTATAACATAACATAATATTTTGCGTACTAAAATAATAATAAAAGGCATGATTTGTGCTTTTGAATAAAACGTGTGGTTGCAAAATAAAGCGATGGTAAGTAAGGGACAGCTTTATATGTTGCTTCTGCTAGGTAATACCTAATTGGGGTACGTAGAAAGACGGGAGGGAAACGAAAGGGTTTATATTTCTTTGTTTTTAATAACATTTTGTTTTCTTTAAAAATAGTGCGCTTAGGCCTGCCGAGCAGCAATATAAAATGGCCGCGAGATACTAGAATGCGCATGAGCGGATGTGACCATGTGATAGAGGAGAGAGGCTGTGAAAAAGGAATGATCACGTGCTGATGCCGAGAGGCTAAGATGAAAGTATGGTCAAGGCTGCTGTGACCCTTCTAAGCAGATGTGTGCCAAGACGATCAGCAAGAAGCGTGAGAAGCCTGGTTGAATCAATAGAAGGAACTGTGTTATACAAATTGTAGCAGAAAAAGATACAATTTGGACTGATCGAAACGGATGAGCAAGTGCATGAACTGTGGGAAACGATGCTTGCATGGACATTCCACACGGAACTGGTTAAGACCAGGAAGTTTGATTAAAATGTATAGGGATCTGAGTTTTTGACCAATGAGAATGAATCGCGCCATGTAAGAAGAAACATTTTATGCTGTAAGCTAGAATTAGGGTATAAGAAGACCTACTCTTGGTGGGAGGAGTTAGAATGCTGCGGGATGCTGCGGGAGATGCTGAAGAAGTTAGATGCTGTAGATGGGAGAGTTTGCGGTTGCTGATGCTGACGAGCTGATGCTGCTGCTGTTATTTTCCTTTTCCAGTTGAGTATAAAATGCTGCTTAGGAGAGCTCTTATTTGATAGATTTTATTAGAATTATTAGGATTTCCCAGAGAGATAGATAGGTTGATCTATAGAGTTCTTAGTATGATAACCTCATTTTCCGTCTAATAAAAGTTGCCATGCAATTTCAATTATTCTTATATTGATGATAAATGAAATGATCTGAATAATAAGATTAATCTCAAATTTCCTGCATTCAAAACTTTATATAAACTTTATTATTCTTTAAACAAATGACTCAGTGATTTTTCTTTAGTATAATGATTAATAATGAAATGGTAAAGAGTTCATTGTGATTGAGCTGGTCTTAATCACCATCAACTGATTCCTACTAGTTGGTCCATTGACCAATGAGCGGAATACCTTACAAGAAAATGAGAATTATTGTGTCATTATAAAAGAGGTATCCCGTCTTCTTCCAGCGAATCGTTTTTCTCCTAGGTTTTCATGACGGAGGAAATCCAGGGAACAAATGAGTAAGTGAATGTATATGCGGTGTTATGGGCCCCACCGTCATATGGATATAGTGTGTGTGTTAGAGAAATAATTGCACCTGGATGACCAAAAGCATAATAGGAGAAATTATTTTATTGTAAGCGCTGGATCACATACCAGCACAGACAAGTACATTTTAGTGCTTGTAGAGGTTTATTCTAGATGGCCTGAGGTTAAAGTTACCAATTCTGTAGAAACAAGAGACGTGATAAAATTTTTGGATGTCGTTTTTGTAAGAGAGGGTTTCCCGTCTATATTGTTATCAGACAACGGGGTTCAGTTTACCTCAAAAGAAATGAACAAGTATTTATCTGATAAAGGTATTAGCCACAAAAAGTCTGCGCTATATCATCCAGAAACTAATGGAATTGTAGAAAGATTCAACAGAGTGCTCAAAGAGACTACTCAGCGCGCTATATCACATCACAAATGTTGGCAGACTGAGATTCTAAACAAAGTTAAAAACTACAGGTTTTCTCCACATTCTATGACAGGTAGAACCCCTTTCGAATCGTTTCGCAAGAGGAAGCCTTGTACCATGATCTGTCCCTCCTGGATTCTGAACAAATCTCAGGATTTGAAACATGTTAGAAATGACCAAGATAAATTTGAAAAATAAATGAAAAGAATGAGCGAAAATAAAAAGAGATTTGATGTTAGGAAACGAGTAAAGGAAACAACCATTAAAGTAGGTGACATAGTTAGGATCAAAAATCCCCGTAAAGGGACAACTACTCATGGGTCTAAATACTTGTTACCAATGAAAGTGATTAAAGTCTTTAAAAATGCTGTCAGAACTGAGGACCACAGAGTGTGGAATCTAAACAGGGTTGCCAAACTCTCCTATCGTCTCTCTGATAGTTGTAAAGAGAGTAACACTAAAGAACCTTTAACGATAAAGTGTCATAGCAAGGATAGTAACACTAGACAACGTACCAAACCTAAGTATTTACAAGATTATGTATTGTTATAAGTGCTTTGCCATTCGACAACAACTTGTGCATGTTTTTTAAAAATGTTGTATTAATTGTATTCTTAAGTTTAATTCTGTTGTTTCTCTGTTATTGGGAGGGAGATGTGTAGTATGCTGTACATAGCACTTTAAGCCATTGTAAGACATTTGGTAGAATGCCATGCACACATAATTCCAAATGACATAATGTTAGTGTTAAGACCTGTTCTTCAGAATGTTGATATTCAAGAGAAAGCTGTTGGGTGGACTGGAGCTGTGTAAGCAGGCTGAGGTGTAAAGGATCTCCCTAATAAATCTCTCTTGGATTTATCTACCTTTCTTGGACTGATCTTTACAATAATCTTACACTTTAGTTGAGAAAGCACTTCTTATAATGTGAGTGGGGCCGAAGGACACGTGGAACCACTTCCTAGGATATCCCCATGGTCGACAGTGATATAATGTCACATCTATGATGTCATCAGGGTCAAAGGCTATGTGAAGCTCCTTCAGCTTCCCCTGACATTTTGGTGAATCGACGCCCATGAAGCGCGAGTTTTTACAGTTTCTGTCTTTAAAAAAATGCAGTTACCTCTCTGTACTTCCACAGAGAATATGTTTTTTCCTCAGAATTCTCAATACTTCCACTGAGGATTGTTAACTATTTCTCAGAACGAAGTTTGATTCAATACGCTTAAAATGCATAACATCTTGACAGCGCAGAGTAGGAAATCAACATTGGAACCGTGCAAAGTTCAAATTGTTTCTGCTCTGCTTCCTACTGTGAATACGCTCGTGGCTGCCAACTACGTGATGATGCGTTGGCCAGGTAACTAGTGAAGACATCCATGTAGTATCATGGTGACGTATGAAACTCTTTGTTCTGTTAGGCGCGTGGACGGTCTGTCATTAATTATGTGATGATGCGTTGGCGATGAAGCATTGGCCAGGCAACCCGTTGAGACCTCTTCTAGTGTAATGGATGGCGCCGTGTGGCATCGCAAATCAATGCAGGCAGAAAGATTTAAGACTGTCAAGCACCCTTATTGGAAGCAAAAACAGAAAATATCACAATACATAGAAATACAGTTGTTAACGCTGCAAGTCGGTGTAACCCTATTCAGAGCGATGGCTTCACACCTGGAGCTAGGCAGCAATTACATTTTTTTAATGCATATGAGCCGATATGAAGTAGGTAAATTCGTCGCAAGTGTTAAATCTCGAAAGAACAGTTCTCCGGCAGCCGATATATATGGCAGCATATATATATGTATGACTCCTATCCCAATTGGCCTTGAAAATTTCAGAAGAGATTCCAAATGTCATGTTAACATTATATAAAGGATGTGGACGATGGCTTTAAACTCATACAGAACATAACAAGTAGCTTTTGATAAACACATTTCAAGTCAGTGATGTAAGATCTGAATTCTGATCATTTTGAAACTTGTTACTTTTTACCTACATTATGTAAAATGTCACAGATTAAATGTTTAGACATTTGGAAAGAAAATACATGTTTGGTCGTCCCAACTGAAATGTGACCAAAATAAAAGGAAAGTGGCATTCACTATTTGCACTTAACAGAATCTACCAGAGGTGGATTTTATTTATTTTAGATTTAATGATTTCAGAGATACTGGTTTACTAGAAGAAATGTTGCTGTATTGACATGTCACAAAAAGCTTTAATCAGCAGGCTCTTATGAGGTATATATACGAGTAGCCAATGAGATTATTATTTGGGGTGGGCAACTGCCCGCTTCAAGGAATGATCTCAACCCCGGTCAGGGTGAACTCTACAAGTTACTAAATCAACCTCATCTCAGTCCCCTGGTAGCTATGGCACAGAACAGAGAGGCTTAGCTTAGGGCAAGGTGTAAAGTAATTATGGAGTACTAAAATAGTAATAAAGTCAGAACAATAAAAATCCCAAACCAAATTTGAAAAATAGAGTAAAGCGCAGTAAGCAAAATGACATAAAAATGGCAAAAATCCAATCAGGGGAACTTTAGTAAGAATTTTTAAAATAATAATAGCACCAAAACAGCACAAAGCGCCATGTTGATAAATGGTCAGGGTACACTGGGACCTAGGTGCAATTTGAGGCTGAGCGTAATAGAGTGTTTGTCAGATACACCAACCAGGTTGCTCTAGGTCAAAGATTTTACCTTCAGAGTTAGGGCCTGATTCTAGAGTTCAGCAGATGGGATTTGCTCCATCAAGATGATGGAGTACTCTGTCAAGATGATGGAGTAAAGTACTCTGTCACTCTGCAGGAGGTCCAGTGTACTGACTTTAGAGATTTCCGACAGCCCAGTGGACCTCTTTTGCATTGGCAGGAGCCGCCATCATGGCGGTTCCTGTCAATGCATTCAATCAATCAATTAATCAGGGGCTTGTATAGTGTGGCTACTCACCCATGAGGGACTCAAGGCGCTGGGTGTGGGGGGCTGCTGGTCGCACTGGGTGGAGGATCATTCGAAGAGCCAGGTCTTGAGGTCCTTCTTGAATTGGGTCCACGGCGCGGATTGCCTGAGGTGGAGGGGCAGGGTGTTCCAGGTCTTGGCGGTGAGGTAGGAGAACAAACCTCCTCCGGTTCTGGTCTTGTGGATCCTGGAGACAGAGGATAGGGCAAGTTGAGCTGAGCGGATTTGTCTGGCGGGTTCGTGGAATGCGAGGCAGTGGTTCAGGTATGCTGGTCCTTCGTCGTGTAAAGCTTTGTAGGCGTGAGTGAGGAGCTTGAAGGTGATTCTCTTGTTGACTGGGAGCCAGTGGAGTTGTCGGAGATGTTGCATGATGTGACTGTGGCGGGAGATGTCGAGGGCCAGTCTGGCTTCAGCGTTTTAAACATTCTGTAATTTCTTGAGCTGTTTCTGGGTGATGCTGGTGTAGACTGCGTTGCCGTAGTCGAGTATGCTGGTGATGAGTGTGTGGGTGACCATCTTTCTGGATTCTGTGGGGATCCATTTAATGTCTTTTGAAGCAGGCGGAGCGTGTTGAAGCAGGCTGAGGAAACAGCATTGATTTGGCAGTTCATTGTGAGCAAATAGTCCAGTATGATGCCGAGGTTGTGTGCGTGGTCCGTCGGGGTGGATGGAATCCCAGAGCGGCTGGCCACCAGGAGACATCCCAGGCTGAATGGGTGGGTCCCAGGATGAGGACTTCGGTCTTCTCCGAGTTGAGCTTGAGGCAGCTGTCTTTCATCCAGGTAGTAACGGCCTTCATTCCACTGTGGAATTTGGCTCTGGAGGTTGTGGGTTCGTTGGTGTGGGAGCCGATCAGCTGGGTGTCGTCGGCGTAGGAGTCAATGTTGAGGAGGCAATGAGGTTTCAGACGATGGCTGCGAGGGGGGCCATGTAGACATTGAAGAGGGTGGGGCTCAGGGCGGAACCCTGGGGCACTCCATAGCTGATCTCTGTGGGTTCTGAGAAGAACGGTGGCAGTCTAACTCGCTGAGTCCGGCCGGTGAGGAAGGAGTGGATCCAGTCCAGTGGCTTGTTGTGGATGCCGGCGTCATGGTGTCTCGTGATTAGGGTGCGGTGGAAGACGGTGTCAAAGGTGGACGAGAGGTCTAGTAGGATGAGGGCTGCAGTCTCGCCCCGGTCGAGGAGGGAGCGGTTGTCGTCGGTGGCAGTGAGGAGTGCAGTCTCCGATCTGTGGTTGCTTCGGAAGCCAGATTGGGAGGTGTCCAGGACGTGGTTCACTTCAATGAAGTCGGAGAGTTGGGCGTTGATGGCCTTCTCGATGACCTTGGCTGGGAAGGGGAGGAGGGAGATGAGTCTGAAGTTCTTGAGGTCTGTCGGGTCTAAGGATGGCTTCTTCAGCAAGGGGTTGATCTCGGAGTATTTCCAGTCATCGGGGAAGGTGGCGGTTTCAAAGGAGCAGGTGATAGTGCGGTGAAGCTGGGGGGCGATGGCGTTGACTGCTATGTGGAAGATGTGGTACAGAAAAGGATATGTCGGGGCTCCTGAGTGGATGCTTTTCATGATCTTGAGTGTGTCCTCTGTTGTGAGCGGGGTCTAGCAGAGCACAGTCTGTTGGGGTGCGGTGTGGCTGTGTGGCCAACCTTGGCAGGTCTAGGTTGTCGAAGTTGTCATAGATCTTCCTGATCTTGTGGTGGAAGAGGGTGCCGAGTTTGTTGCACAGGTCTTGGGAGGGAGGAATGTCTGTGGTCTCGCTGTTAGGCCTGGTGAACTCCTTAACGATGGAGAAGAGTTCTCTGCTGTTGTGTGCATTGGCGTTGATTCTGTCTTGGAGGGCTGTTTTCTTTATGGTTTTGAGGAGGAGGTGGTGTGCGTTGATGGCGGATTTGAAAGTTACATGAGTTACCGGGTTTTGTTGTTCCTCCATCTCTTCTCGAGTCGTCTGCAGGTGCGTCTGGACTCGAGGAGTGTGGGAGTGAACCAGCTGGCTTTCTTGGAGTGCTGCTTGCCTGGTCTCTTCTTGAGGGGTGCCAGGTTGTCAGCACAGTTTGAGATCCATCGGTGGAAACTGCGAGCTGTGGTGTTGGCGTCCGTTGGCGGATTGGTTGTGCTGAGGGAATTGATGAGAAGTTCTTCGGTGGCCTTGATCCAACTGCGAAGGGGGAGGTGATGAGGGCGGTGGTGTACGGTGGGCGTGGCAAAGGCGAGATGAACACAGTGGTGAAGACGGGGTGAGCGAGTGTCCAGCTGTGTGGGTCGGTGCGGTGACTAGCTGCTTAAGTCCGATGTTTTTGAGGTTCTCCTGAAGGCAGGCAGTGTTCTGGGGCTGTCCATGTGGAAGTTGAGGTCTCTGAGTAGGATGTAGTCAGTGGATGAGAGAGCCTGGGGTGCGATGAGTTCTACGATGGCGTTGGTAAAGGACAGTCGGGATCCGGGGGTCCTGTAGAAGAGAGTGCCGCAGAGGGTGGTGTTCGGGTTGGTCCGGATCTGGAAGTGGAGGTGTTCCATGGTCATCGTTGGGTCATTAGAGTGCGTGGTCAGTCAGAGTGTGCTCTTGTGGACCATGGCGATGCCTCCTTTTGGGCGGTCGGGCGGTCCTTGCTTGGGATTTTGTAGCCATCGGGTATGGCGATGGCGATGTCCGGTCCGGAGCAGGGGTTAGTCCAGGTTTCAGTGACGAAACCAATGTCAGGAGAGGTGGCGTCGAGGAGGTCCCAGATTTCTGTGGCGTGTTTGTAGAGGGACTGCACATTGAGGAGGATGCAGTTGAGCTGGGCGGGCGCGCTGTTGGTTAGCTGGGCGGAGAGAGGAGCTGGCGTGTTGGCGTGGATGAAGGTGCGGTTGCAGTTCCGGCAGGCGAAGGGTCCATGAGTCTTCTTCGGTGATGCTAGATGGCAGACGGTGTGGCATCCATGGTTGAGGGTGCGGTCCAGGCACAGACGGACTTGCCTTTGGTCTGCCATTAAGTAGTGCTGCGGGGGGCTGGACAGCTGGGAGGAGGGAAGAACGCAGGAAGGGGCACTGGAGGGGGGTGGGGCCGCGGGGGATTGCAGGGGCCATGAGGGAGAAAAAACAGGAGGAAAAAGGAGAAGGAAGTAAAACAAGCCAAAGGCAGAGGAAGAAATAAAACGAGAGAGAGAAATGCAGAAGGAGAGATGGAAAAAGCAGAAAGAGAGAAAGAAGGGCAGTCAAGCAGCAGAGCGGTGATGCTCTACCACTGGCCCACCAGGGATGAGGCGCAGGCAGGAGCCTGCTGGTGGACGAGGGCCTCGAACTCCTGACCTCTGGGTCAGCAGCAGATGGGGACAGCAGCAGCTACCAGACGGTGCTGCACTGTCGAAGGAGCAAGTCCACTAAAGATAGTGCATTGAAAGTTTGATGGATGACTCCGTCAAGATGAAAGAGCAGTTGAATTTTGGTTTTCAAAATAAAAAAAAAATCAACACTCTTCTGCCCATGTAATTTTTCTTCAATGATTTATGGGGGCATTTTGGAGTTTTCACTTCCCTATACCACCAGGTTTTACCTGTTGGTGGTGAACAGTGGCAGACAGTGAAAACTTTCTATTTGCTTGTCTACTTTAATTAGGGCGGGCAGACAAATGGCAAAACCTCCAATAACCCTTACTCCGTCAGGCCATCAGAGGTGTATGTAAGTGGCGGAGACTCTAAATGAGGTGGGTGGTCCTTCAGTTTGGTGGAAAGGGTACTCTGTTGCCTTTGCAACAGAGTAACCTCTCCGCCAAACTCTAAATTGGGCCCATAGTCTTTTAAGTTCCAGTGCACCGCAGGAGTACACTTCCAAAGCTCCACAGAACCGCAGGGGAGGCACTTAGAGACTCACAGGCTGTTAGTCAGAGCACAACAGCAGGGTCTAGTTCCGGTCCAGTTGCCACTAGGCATTTAGGTACTTCCACAAAAAGGCCTTTTGAGCTCCCTGTAGCCAGCCACATGGGAGATCTGCCAACTGAACTTGGAGTCCACTTCTATTTCCTAGGTACAAGAGGGAGCAGGTCTAGTCCATCAACGTTCCTCTCAGGTTACAGACAGCTGGTCCAGTTCTCTTCTGATTTTCCTCAGAACCACAGAGTATTCTGAAGTAGATACCTGGAAGTGCCACATTTATGCCTGGAACCAGTTAGAGGGGTGGGTGACTCCTGGGCATTCCCTAACCAATGGGGCAAAAGTTCCCAGGGTCAACCCTACCCACTTTTTCAGTACTTCCTGTTTGCCTTACTGCAGGTCCAAAATATCATGTGTCATAGACTACAGTGTGAGGCAGGCACTGTACCCACAACAAGCCCATAGACAGAAGTCTGGTAGACCAAAAGTAGGGTCCTCCAGCAACCACAAGAATTTTCTTGGCATCCTGTTCTCTCCCTCTCACGTGTGCCTCAAGTGCTACATTTTTTGCAATGTTACAGTCAGGCTACAGTGGTAGTCCTGAAGCCATGTCTGCACTGCCATCATAGTGGATGGCATAGCAGGTGCTGCAGTCCAATTCCTGGCCCTGGGTACATTTTGTACCATATACTAGGGACATATAGGCAAGTTAAATATACCAATTAGGAGTATGTCAATTCAACCATATTTAAAGGGTGAGCACAGACATTTTCACTACTGGTTAGCAGGGGTAAAGTGTACAGAATTCTAAAGCCAGGAAATATATAGGGTCCAGCAAAAGGTGAAAATCTGGGATGATCACTCAGAAAAGGCTTATTTCCTACACAATGTCATGTGCACAAGACACAAATATGAAGGGAAGTGCATTGCCAATGTTTGTATTATGGAAGAAGTATCTGGCACAGAATAATGCAGACATGGCACCAGCTCCACCATCCCAGCTGCCGCACACCTGCCAAATCTTCAGTTTGCCAGAGTGTTGGTTTGTCTTTTTTTTTTGTAGAAAAACTGTCCCCTGCCTTGGTGTGAGTACTTTGACAAATAGAAAATACCCCATCCAGCCTGCCATGCAATGATGGCCTGGCGGACTGGTTGGCAATTTATTTGTTTTTCAAGGATAAAGCTCCTAAATAGGGGGCTATATTTGGAAAATAAAAACATCAATGCCTCTGACATCCTGAGAGTTTTCTCCCTGCAATTTTCAACCCAGTTTCACAGTGCTGTTTATTGTGGTGCAGAACAAGAAAGAAAGGAAGAGCAGCACTATGGGAAGGCTATATGGGCTGGATGGTAATCCTGATATTAAGTCAGCATTCACAGCCCACCTCCTTTTGTGGCACATCCCATATTTTTGGTTTGTTCCACATGCCTCCACTCTCCCTTATTTCCTTTTGATAGAGTGTGCCCATTCCTCGTAACCCACCTTCCCCATTGCTTTTTTTGTAATTCCCGGTCTGCTCCCATATGACATTATCCTCAGGTGCAATGAAGCTGGGGAAGAGTTTACTGGAAAGAAGGCAGCATCAGTTAGACTGTATACCTTTCTGCCTCAAAGATGGACAAACACATTTTTCACTTTTTATGCATTGCAATTTTCATTCATGATAAAACATTATCCACTCCTTAAGAGTGTGTAAAGCATTCTATTTTTTTATTTTAGCATGTGAGCAGGCAGAACTATTTAATACAAAGATCAAGGTCTCTGCAGTTCTTTTTCTCAATAAAACCATATTCTGACAGGCCAAGAGAAAAAAATCAGTCTGAGCTGCTTTCCAAGTTAAACACATTATCTGGAAAATAAACATAATTTGTAATGTATTATTAATGCATTAGAAATTCCCTCAAACCCTATTTGAATCGTCCATTTCATTTTATTGCAACTTCTCCCCATTGACTTCAGTGGATACTTTCTTGTGACTACTACCTATTTTAGAACTAGTTTTCCTCTCAAGTATCAGTACCTCTTCTGTGTGCATTCTATGATAAGAGTTTCACATTTCAGTA